>JAOWAY010125521.1:0-17235 GCA_028565895.1 Goniobranchus geometricus
GGGATGGTTATGTAATATTAAGAAACATAACGTGGAATGATCGCATTAGCAATTATATCCTTTCTTTGTGTGTGTGTGGGGGGTGGGGGGGAGGGACACGATGTTTATCTTGGATGTAACTCAACAAAGACATAAGTAACAAACACAAACAGACAATGCTTGTGTCACCTTTTTTTTTACTACGCGTAGTATCGTATTCATAATTCTTTTAAGTGCGCATGAATGACAACATATTAGATAAAGAATTTCCGATACTATTACGTGACGTCACTAGCACACAATTCCGACCTTCAACAGAAATATTCTCCACACTTATCGAAGGGGAATAATTACACATAGGCAAATTTTGGTTTAATTTTAAGTTTTTGTTCATAACTTTTTTCGTTTTTCACTTAATTGCATAATTTTGGAACCAAAATTAAGCATAACTCGGCTACTTTCATTTCATAACCTTTCCTAATCGTGGAAAAGCAGAGTTTGCCGATATACGGCGATTATTCAAATCCATATTATAATTTTTAAACACTAACTGTTTTCTACACTCATGGCACCCTCACTATATATACAACTGAATCCGACTCAGAGTTTCGAATTCAATCATTACATGATATTATTGCTATGTATGTTATGATGTTATATGTTATATGAATGTCTTTCTTTAATAATACATCCACTTGTTTCATTCCAGGAAATAATAATGTGAATTAATATTGCAATTTCAGATTTCAGATTACAAAGCTCACAGAAGTCAACACACTTGGGGGAATGGGGGGAGAGAGAGAGAGAGGCGGGGAGAGAGAGAGAGAACATTATCTTTTAATTCACTTCTTTTCCTACTTCTTTTACCCCCACAAAAACCAAGCCCCAACTTTTTATATTCACCCCATCAAACGAATCCCTCTTTATATACTAGGGTTGTTTCCCTTACCCATGAGGACCGTATGGAATCTCTCCCGGTTGGGGGGCTTGCCCCCCAAAAAGTGTTAGGGGTAGGGTTATCATTTCATAAACAATGAAAACAACTGAACGAAGATTCATATTATAACATCATTGTTCACTAAACTATGAAGAATGCCGGACCAGGGATGAGACTTGGCGGTGAGGAGAAAGGCGGGCTCTTCCTGGTGAATTAGTGACCTCGCGCGCAATGTCTCGCAACGTTCCACACGCTGTTTCGCTTCATCACTTGACCGTGGTCCGGTATTCTTCACTGTGCATGCTCTTCTAGGCATAGACTTCAATGAAGCATCCCGGACCATAGTTTCGCGATGCTTCTCACTTTGTTTTGCTTAGTCACGTGACCATGGTCCGGTATTCTTCACTGTGCATACTCTTCTAGGCATACACTTCAATGAAGCATCCCGGACCATAGTTTTGCGATGTTCCTCTCTTTGTTACGCTTAGTCACGTGACCATGGTCCGGTATTCTTCACTGTGCATGCTCTTCTCGCTTAGAGTTTAGACAATTAGTGAAGAATCCCGGACCAGAGTGTGGTGTAAACAAAGGCGTTTTAGGCCGGCCTATGAAGAATCCCGGACCATGATGAGGTTGGCTACTACAAAAAAACAGTTCCTGCAAAATGAAAAGCAAATGAATTCCATACCAATTCCGCATCTCTAGATAACGAAAACAAAATTATAACTATATACAATAAAAAGAAGAAGGGTCCTAGAGAGCAAGAGGCTAGAGGCCCTTATACGCTCGTTTAACGGTGGTAAAATCCTAAGGTTCACAGAGGCAAAAGTAGTCCTGAACCACTGGTCCGGTATTCTTCAATCTTACCCTAACATGATAGATCTAGATCTAGATATAGACTATATATATCTAATCTAGAATCTAGAATGATTTTTGTTTAGACTGGTGACCATCCATTCAATATTCATGCCATTTATATGCAATTACCACATTCCACTTCACTACCTATCGTTGTCTTAATGCGGGTGCATAAAGAGTTACGATCAATATAAGTGTATGCATTCTTACCATCGAGGTTCATATTAATGATGAACTAGTAGGCCAATATCTTTTTATCAAGATCGTTGTGGAATTCTCTCCAAGCCAGCCTGAGCTAAGTAGTCAACTAAAAAGAAGTGAGGGTGAATATTGTTGATGCCTGAATCTATTCGATGGTATCACTTATAGATTTTAGCAGTTCACTAGCTTCGGCTACCTGATTGTAATGTTTACGGATACTGATTCGGGGCGCAGTGTCGAAACTTCACTGCGACACGGCCTGTCAACCAGGCCAAGGTTGAGGAGAATACAGATCTTGGGGGCTGGGTCATTCCAAGACGGGGATATGTAGGCTTGCCATTTTGTTCTCAAGAATATTTTTTTTAATGGGGCTTTGTCTCAAACGTAAAACTTACATCTAGATCTAGATCTCTATATATCTGAATCTAGATAGGCTTATAGTGTAAATCAAGATTCCTGACAAGCTTTTAGATTCTATTCCTTCGATATTATGAGCCTAGACTCCTTAGATTCGTTGATCTTTGAACCCTTCGACTTTGACGAGGCTATACTATGCGCTAGACTCTTGATCTAGATCTAGAATCTAGAATTCTCAAAGCCAAAGGCTCTTTCAATTAGAGCTTGATCTAGTATTAGGGATTCGTTAAGCTCCTTTTGTTTACAGGCTTAGGGCTAGGCTAAATCAACACAGTTTTACACAGCACTAGTAGATCTCTAGATCTAGATCTCGGCCTTGCATGTATCAGTTTGTCATCTGCTTTGGTTGAGACTTCTAAGGCAACTAGAACAGGCACAAGTCCTTGATCTTCACAACTGACCAGAAGCTAGGTCTAGATAATTACAAGAGTCTAGATCCTCTAGATTTGAATTAGATCTAAAGGTCCAGCGTCTAGATCTCGTAGGCTAACATAGATAGACTCTATGGCATGGCCTTACTGGAACTGTTTGTCGCCTTGTAGATCTCGCTGCAACTAGTTTTCTTGATCTACATCTAGAGCTTATAGTCAAGTTGTAAACAGAGCAAGATCTAATCAAAAACCAATTCAATCGACAAAGTCACAGCTTGATTAGAATGAAGATAAATGCGACTGTGTGTATGTGATGGAAAGGCATGTCTTTTCTGATCTGACCTCAACATTATTTTCAATAGTATAATTATGCTCAAATTTACCCATGTTTTCTGTTTCTAATATTCCCTGGTAAGGAATTCCACAATCAAATAGATCCAGCATTTGGAAGAAAAGAGTTTAGGTGGTGGGCATTTACTCTTGAGTAAGGAACAATTCTGTGTTGCTCTTTCTTAGTCCTTCTTTGGCCTCTTTGGGCTTTGGGTATTACTATTTCGCCGTTGCGAGCTTTGTGGAGGATCTTGATTTTCTGTCTAGATCTCCTCTCTTAAACGTGACTTGTTAGAGTTTTTCATCATTCCATATGCGCTTTTGGTTCTGATATATATGTTATATTAAATGCACAAACCAGCATGTTCTTCTCTTTATTCTTTTCAGTTTGTCAACTTGGCTTTGAGATTGTAGATCCCAAAAGCTTGCACTATATTCCAAGAGGTTTTCATTGATGTTTTTTGGACAGGTTTGCAAGTCTTGCCTTAGGAATTCCAGCCTATGGTTGTTGTTTTTTTTGCATGTTGTTGCTATGACTCATGGCATTTTGTTATCTACAGTTTTTTTAAACCAATCTATTTAGCTTTAGTTTTAGTTTCTAATATTTTATTAGGGGCTTATGAGTTGCCTTCTTTTTTTAGGAAGGCCTACCTTTTCTGGAAAGGACATTGGCAATCATGGTTCTCCACTGAAACCTGTCCTCAGCTTACCTTATAAGGCTCTTCTTGCTACCATTCGGCATTGCCCATGAATTCAGACTTTCAATAAATGTTATTTTTGTCTTCCTCTACTGCACTTGCCCTCAATCTTTCCTGTTGTGGCTAGATGTTCTACGCCTTTGCAAATGTGTCCTAAAAATTGTAGTTGCCTCTCTGTGTTATGGTTTTGATTAATGATCTCCCAAATAAGCATATCTATATGAATATATGATATCCTCTTCATTCTTTTGATAAACCACATCTCTACTGCTGATTAGTCGGCTCTTATTACTTTATGTTTGTTGGATATCCTCATAACTCGGCATTTTCCAGGTGAAATTGTATCCTCAATCCTTGCCCCCAAGCCTGGAGACTGTTCAAATCCTCCTGCAGCATTTTTTTCTTGGTTTTGTTTCTCTGTATGAAGGACTCTTATGTGGATGTTAAAGTCAGACGCAATGTTTCTGTCACCCCTCTTGGCTCCTTTCCAGTCTTTTGGGACTTTACCTTGATCATAGGATGCTTTGAATAAAAACATGTAGATGGGAGCAAGTTCTTTTGTGGTGTATGGGAGGAGCAATTCATATAATATTTAGAACAATAATAATCAGGGAAAGATAGGGTCAGCTAATATGTGTTTATTCAAGAATCGAGGCCATAACAAGAACCATTACAAAGATGTTCACACATTCACACCACATCTCCCCTCTTTCATCTCTTTAGTGGATTGTTATTCACCCATCTTCCCCTCTTTGATCCTAATACAAACAGCCATGTCCGAATAAGTCTAGACGCACTGATGGCTTAATAAAATGAATCTGCCATAAATGAGATATATGATAGCCCCAGGTAGCTGAAGGAGCAGTATGCATTTTCATTGAATATTTGGTTGAACCTGGTGTATCTGCTGTAGCATGTCCTTGTTGAAAGTCGTACACTTCACCATGGTCAACAGTTGATCCATTGGGAACAAAATGACACTGGTTTCTTCTGATAATTCCACTATCTGTTTGCATGACATAAGAGCGAGGTGTGCCATGATTCAAATTAACAACGCCGTATTTCGTTTCTGTTTTCACCCACACATTTTGACCATGTTTATGGGGAGCTAGAGGTCTGGCTTAATGTCTCTGATTATAAACTCTCTCTGCTTTCCCTTTAGAGGCTCTTTCCTTATGACGGAGGTAGTCGACATCAAGCCAAGAGGTATGCTGGGGCAGTGAAGGATTGTTTTTTTAACAAATTTTTCGTCCAAATTGTTGCTGAGAAGGACAATATCCATTGTTGAGAAGTGTGGAACGACATGTCAAAAGAACTAAATAGGGACCTCTTGATTTTTTCAGCAAACTTTTGACAGTTTGAACTGCTCGCTCTGCTTGCCCATTTGAACGAGGGAATCTGGGACTGCTGGTGATAATTTCAAATTGGTAAGATTTAGCAAAATGGTAGCACTCCGCTGAGTCGAAAGGATTGTTGTCTGATCTCATGATTTCAGGAATACCATGGCGTGCAAAGATTGACTTGATATGGTTTATACTGGATGAAGAGGACAATGAGTTGAGTATTGCCAATTCCACGTAACTTGAAAATTAGTGTTGACGACAAGATATGGGCTCTCATTGTAGTGCATGAAATCCATAGCGATAACTTGCCATGGAAGGATTGGTAGGTCTGATGACATAAGTGGCATTTAGGGCAAGACTCCACAACTGTCTGAATGTCCCTGGTAATTCCAGGCCACCGGACCGACTGTTGTGCACGACTTTGACTCTTGACGATTCCAAGATGTCCTTCATCAATCTTTGCCAAGATAATGCTCCTCATACTAGTTGGAATTATCAGTCTGCTCCCTTTAAGCGGTAGTCCATCCAGTATGTTTATTTCACCTGACATCTGGTAAACTGGTGTTAGCTTTTTCGATGCCTCCTTCTGTGTCGGCCATCCATTTTCAACGTACTGTCTCAGTTGCATTCAAATTTCGTCTACCAACTGCGATTGTCTTATTTCTTGCCATTTTTCCGTGGCTGCAAAACTTTGTCTGACCAAATTCAGGAAGAGTTTGAATTCTTCTTCCAATATCCTGTCTTCTTCTTCGTGGACTTTGTCGACAGGGAGTCGTGACAATGCATCTGGAATGTGAACACAATTGTAAGAGAATCACATTAAACGGAAGTGAAATGGCTGTACATGGGGTGGTTAAGAGTAAACATCTTTACTCTTCAGTATTGGAATGAGAGGCTTGTGGTCGGTCTTGATAGTGATGTGCTTGCCAATAATCATGTGAGGAAACTTCTCACAGTTCCATATTATAGCAAGTGCCTCCTTTTCAATCTGTGCATATCTGGTTTCTGTTTCTCTTATTGCATGAAATGCAAAAGTGATTGGGTGATATAATGTTCCATCTGTCTGCCTTTGTGTCAGGACTGCACCTAGACCAAAGGAAGATGCGTCACTCGAAAGCACTGTCTCACTGTTTACATTATAGTGGGCAAGAACTGGACCTGTGCATATTTCCTCTGTGATCTCATTGAAAGCGTTTCTTTGTGCGTGATCCCAAGTCCACAAAGACGACGGACTGGTGAGTTCTCGAAACGGTTTTAAAAGTTGGCCTAATTTTTATGTGAACCGACCCATCTAGGTAGGGGCTAACTTAGTGTTGTATCACAATACTTTTAGTAATTTCAGCAATTATTGACCAAATTAACGAGAAAAGGCTCTGGTTCATAGTCATATTTCTTGGCACAAGTATGGTTCATTTTGGCCACTTTAAACTGATTTTTCTTGAGACTTTGTATCATGCAAGCTGCAACAAGAAAACAAAGATAGAACCTGATTAAATGTGTAGCAATGAAGAAAATATTTTGTCAGGATATTTAGAAATTAAAAGTTTAATCTACAAAACACACATAAACATTGTGACAAAACACATGTGAAGCCAGAGGTGGAATAGCAAATGGAACAGCAATACATAGCCTACCTATAGAAAGCCAAGGGAGCCACCCTAGAGCATTCACGTCAGGATAGCCGAATCTCTCTTTCCCTAGTCACTCGTTTGACCCCTACCAAAGGTTAAATGCTCACACCTAATGCCAAACTACACAGGGAATTAAAATTTAGATCTGTCTAGTAGACTTTTTTCTTGAATTCACACTGTCATGTGAATCTAACCGTGTTAGTTCTTAATCAGGATTGACACTTCCTAAATAGGGCTTTCAAAACATCCCATACACAATGCTGTCTATTTACTTATTGGCATGAAAATTATTATTGGTTTAACATTCACAAATGATAAGGTGAAATATGTCTATTTTGATTTGAGACAAAAAAAAAAAAAAGAACAAAAGAGTATTTAACCATAATATGCACTTGCATGGTAAGGGTGGACATCAACAATATCATATATTCTTTGGCTTGGAACATTTCTTAAGATATAAGGTCATATGTCTAATTTTCTTATTCATACCAGTCATTTTAACTCTATCACCAAAACATTATATACATAGACTTGACAGAATCTTTGCACTTCACCTTTTTTGCTTCAGCTCTTCAGCTTGGAAAGTTATTCAAAAGTATTGATGCCAAGAAGTAAGAAATGGTGGAGATTGATTTTTTTGAGGAAGTGGATAGATACTTTTTACAGTTCCCGCATTACTTAGTAATCTGTCACATGTGCATCTTGTACATTGGATGGGTGTTATTCAATTTGTCTCAGCCACTTTTCAATTCTTTTCTTTTATGCCTGAAATATCGGATATTTTTTTGTTTCTGAAGATGTGGGACAGAACGCATCATGGTGTGTGAGCATTTACATTCCCTTTCAGACTCTTGAAAATGGCTGGGACGAATGGAAGAAACCCCCCGCGGGGCCTCTCTGAAAAGACTTAACTCTCAAATCCTACTGACCATCACATCTATATAGAATTACCTTACTGCTCTGGCAAATCCGTTGTGTGTCCAAAACATTTTGGATGAGAACATAACGAGCAAAAAAGTATATTCAGACTTTTCTCAAGCTGACACAATCTGGTATTGAATCTGTGAATTTGGCTTTGTGGTGCTTTGCCAGACATGAGACTGTACTGCCATAATTAAAATTAAAAATAGAGCCCAATTGTTAAGGCATTTGAGTGCGGAATGAGAGATCTGTTGCTAAAGTCCTGACATTTTTTGGGTGGAGTGTTGGACCTTGGGAAAGACTGCGTACAAAATTCTGATTCTTATCAGGTTTAAAGGGCTACAGCGCTCTTGATATGTAAGCTTGTAACAAAGTGATGTTTTGTCGAGGACATGATTTATTATAGCACTTTTTCTATTTTATACCACAGAAACCAGATATTCATCCACGCTGGTTGCCTTGATAAAAATTGCCTTGTAGGCTTTATATTGCTTATGTTTTTTTAATACTTCAACAAACCCGATCTTGTCATGTTTGAAAAATGTTTGAGCAGTACAACTTCAAGATAAGTTCAAAGTGAATGTGTCCATTTTCTTCTCCTTCTCTTTTTATAAATCATGACTAACTTTCAGATGTTGAGATATTTCATTTTATTTGTATATTTATTTTTTTTTTTTTTTTTTTTTTTGTAGTTATTCAGTTTAATATATACATAACATGAGAATCATTGAAACTAAAATGTTTTTCAAAGATTTTGATATATTGGTTTGTGATGACTCATATGTGGTTAAATAATAGTAATTGTTGCAGTATGCCATGTGAATTATTCAATGTCTCTGTTACTTTCAGTTGAAGGTCTGCCTCACAATGTCAGCGATTCTGGCCATTGTTTTTGCTTTGGTCACATACATCATCATCCGATTTCTTCATCTGACTTCTCCCTCATCAGCACCAGTTTTGCTCTTTAAAGATCAGTCATCACAATTTGTGCAGTCAGTTCTTAATTTGTGCCCAATTCTTCAGAAACCGTAAGTAAAGTCAACACTGATGTGGGTTTTGTATCACTGTTATCATCATCTATCTATCATTTCACCTCTGCGGGATGTTGCTTCTTGAAAAAAATCGGCAAAACATTATTCTGTCTCCTACCAGTTTGCCTACCTAGTTGTTGTTGTCACGAGCCACTCTTCTATATCCTGTTCCCATCTGCTTACTTATTCTTCCTCTTGCTCTTTTATCTTCAGCCATTCACCTCTAGAATGTGTTTGTCAAATGTCCCCTGAAGATTGCTGAGTTCAAAGTATCTTGGTTTTGATTTGTTTTACAGTTGGCAAGATCAACATTGTTGGTGCTTCAACACTGTTCCTTGCCAGAACTTCTTCATTCTTTGTCTTCTCTGTTCTCAGAATTTTTCTGTAGCTCTTTTAATAGATTACTGTGACCTCTTAACTGTCAGTTTTATTTATGGTCTATGCTTCACAGCTATATGTTGCAGTTGGGAAAATAGTACTGTTTAGTACTCTCACTTTTGTGTGTACACAATGATCTTTCCGTACTTTTTTTTTTTTTTAAAGTTTCGATATTGCCATTATCAATATTCTTTTATCTGGTGTTGCCTCTCCATTTACATCTACTCCAGCTCCAAGATATTCAAAACTGTTCACTCTTTCTCTTTCCTCTCCCCAATTTGTATTGATGCTTATTTTTTGCACTTGTCTTTGTCCATGACTTTTGTTTTCTTAATGTTCAAATGTAATCCCATTTGTTCGCTGTGTTCTTTCACTGACTTCAGGAGGTTTCCAAGAATTTTTGGTGCTATGAAGAGGAGTGCAGTGAAGTGATCATATCTCAAGGGGTTTTGCTTACATTTAAACAAAAATTGCAATTGTTTTATGAGGACATTTTATTCTGCCATATCATTAAAAGATAAGAAAAATGTCTGAGCTCAGCTTTTTATATTTTACTTATTTTGATAAGAGAAAGATATTGTACTGAATCAAAATATATACTTCAGATTTTATCACCTCAGACTTATTTATTATTGATCTTTCAAAACTTTTAGGGAAAAAATATATTACGTTTTAATATTTTAAAGTAATTGCTTCTTTGACTTTCCAAAGTGCAAAACCAGGCATTTGTTGCATCGATCAACACAACTGTCATGAATGTTTCTGTCATTGTACAAATCACAGGTTTGAGGGGGGAAAAAAGCAGAAGTACCTCTCCTATGCCTCTATACTCACTTCTGCTTTCAATTGATATCTCCACATGCCTCTTTTGATTTCTTTCCTATTTACCAATGTAAGGCAATTTGATTTAGACAGCATTATTTCCTTCATTTCAATAGGTATGTGCCTACAGTATTATGGGGTAAAAGTGGCCATATACAAACTGTTGTCTATGCCAAGATGGGACGCGTTTTCATTCCTGTGCCTAATGGGGTCAGACACTCAAAGGTGATGCAAGATGGTGCTACTATGACCTTTGACCTGTATGAACCATTCGCTCCACATAGGTCTGGAGGTGAGATGGGAGAAATGACTAGGCTAATAGTTTGTAACATTTGGCATATATACATATATACATACACAAAATTATGTTCAGAGAATGGAACAAAAAAGGGAGTATAATAGATGAAGACATTTTACTTAGTCATTTGAACAATTAGTAATATGAACTTAATCAATCCTGTCCATTAGGTTTGTGTGACAATTGCATATTGATTGGAGGGAGGGGATGACCTTTAGTGCAACTACATTGAATGTAAGTGCTTAACTTTAAGGATATGTATGGGGTGATACAGTTCCAGAAAATCATAACCCTGGCCATAGTATAACATTAGAAAAACCCAAAACATTTCTATTGTAAGTTTCATCCTAGGTTCTATCCTTGAATCATATATCAAACAAATCTTTTTCAATCACGTTCAGAAAATTACTGTTTCCTGATCTGCCCTGGTATTGGAAGTTCAAGTGAATCAGCATACATAAGAACTCTTGTAGATGCTGCTCAGAAAAATGGCTATATTAGTGCTGTTTTGAATTACCTTGGTGCTCTGAAAGATGTCCCTCTTACCAGTCCTCGAATGTTCACATATGGTAAGCACTTTGTGCTCTTTCCATCTCTCATCTAATTTCATATTTGACCTAGTGTCAAAGCATCAGTGAAGCTGGTTTTTCTTTTGTTTTGTTTTGAGTGGGTTTTTTTTTTCAGTGTTTCAACCACCAAGTGAATATTGTAGATCTGGATTTTCATTTACATGATTGCAGATTGTGTATCAAATATGTGTCTATTATTACAAGTATTTATTTTATCTAGATAATTGTTGACTATGGACTAACCTGGCCAATTGCATTTTCTTTTTATGTTGAGGATGTTTTTTTTTAAAAGAACATGTTTTACGACCATATGCTAATGTTTAAGTATGCATAGTTAGAATGATCTTCTCTTTAGCATTGTTAGCATTTGTTTGTGTAGCAGAATTTCTTCATATTTCCCTAAGCTTCTGTGTCCTGACTTAATCATTAAATTGTTTCTTTTGTGTATTTCAAATAAGTTCTTCATCCTATACATTTGTATTCATGGACATTGTCTATTACATTGTTCCCAACACTGATGTCTTCCTTGTTTTTGTAGTTACAATGGAAAGGGCTATGAAAAGAAAAATGATGAACATCTTAAGTGTATGATAGTACAGTCAATGCAGAGTAATCCCAACAGAGAGTGTGTGCTGAAATTGTTGCATTTATCTGAAGTTGCAATTAACTGGAACTCTATATATCCTCCAGAATTAGTCGTATCATCTCTATTTACCTGCAATAAGTTCAGCAACTCTTCACTCTTAGTTAACCCTAGTGGAGCTCGCCATTTTACCGGAAGTCGCATCACGGAATGCTGGCAAGCTGATGACTTTGATTGTAAACATGGCAGCATGGCAGAGCACACTGTCGCCATTAGACCTATGCTATGAATAACAACAAAATACAGTCTTAAAAGGGGGAAAAACATGCATAAAAGTTATATTTGTCAAGGTGATTAAAACGAACTAAATGATATCAGCTTTAGGGAATGAAATAGATCGGACAAAAAAGCGAGAACGCAACGCAAACAATGGCTAGTGCAGACAACAAGTGAGCCAGTGTGTAACGCGTCACTTTGAGGGACCATAACAAAGCCTACAGATGACGTAGAGGCTTCAAATAACCTGCAATCCCATTGGCTATCATTTAAAAATGAAATAGAGATCATTTCCGGGTCAATTTCCATATAAGGATTGCTAAAATATTCAAACAAAGAGGGTCAGGGTTCATGCACTACTTGTAGTGCCACCACACCTCTCGCCTAAGGGAGGGCAGCACTACTTGTAGTGCCCGGGTGCTTCTCGGTTACGTTACAGCAGGCACTACTAGTAGTTCAAGCGCTTCTTCAGGGTTAATAGAAAAAATGAAGAAAAAGAATCAACACAGAAACAAAATAGGAGAACAAAATCTACTCCTTGCTCTAAGATAAAGAAAGCCACACCCATACAGTTGTATTGCAAGGCTGTCAAGAGGCTTTTTGACCATTTCCTAAATTCTCCCTCGAAACTAGCTGCAGCCCTCAGTGGAGTTGCTTTAAAAAATTAGAGTAAAACTGTCTGACAGTTTGCAGAAAGATACTGTGGTTAAATTGAGATATATGAGATTGATTGCAGGATGGGGAAAGATAAAACTGATTTTGAAATATACAGCATGGGACACTGTGTGATTATGGAGTATGCCTATGATGGAAAAATGTATCCAGCACAAGTGACTGCAATGGGAGAGCAAGAAAGTCTTAAAGTGCACAAGTGACTGCAATGGGAGAACAAGAAAGTCTTAAACTGCCTCATATGCTTGTAGCTGGAAATGGCTTCTGAATACACGTGAACTTTTTGACCAACAAGGAAATGTCATGAGGAAACTCTCTCCTCCTTTTCCAGTCGGATCCCGAGAACAAGCCAGTTTTTGAGAGAAGATATATTTTTTTATCACAATTTGTCAGAATGATGGATTTTTTTCTTTTTGTGTTTGCATTTGTCCCATCCTATTATACGACCATTGATCATTACATGCATTCCATCCTTTTTCGCACTTGATTTTCACTCCTGATGTTCTGATGTTATGTTTGTAAGACAATCCCACTGAGACTTTCATTTAGAGCATGCCATGCTCTATTGTAACAGACGTAAGGACTACTAGCTTGCTTTGTATTTGACTTTACAAAAAGCAGGAATGGAACAAATATCCATTACAGTTACAATAAAAAAGGAGTTGGAGATGGCTTGGTCATGTCCTCAGAATTCAACCATAGGCACTTCCAAAGGGTGCCCTGAGATGAACGCTCCAGGGTCAAAGAGGGAGAGGCTGCTCCATTAAAACATGGCGAAGAACAATGGAAAGAGAGATCAGGCAGAGGGGATGGATGTGGGGTGAGGTCAGAAAGAAAGCTCAAGACCGAGAACTTTGGCGTTTCAAACTGTAGGCCCTTTGTGTCACTGAACATGACAGAGGATGACTGAACTGAATTTAAAAGTGCCAGATAAACTTCTATCATTCTAGCATTATGTGTGTTACACAACTACAAGTCACAAATTGTGAACTCCCTTGTGTCATTTATCATTTTTCTAAAATTCATTTTATGCTAAATGCTAATGAGAAAATCAAAAGTTCTTGAAAAGCAGTGAGTTGCCTACTTATGATTTTTAAGTACTCTTTTGAGCCACTTTTATTCATGCTTTTCTCACTGATTATTGTCATTAGCTTCATGTGAACAATGTCTTTAACATTATTTTGATACAAATTTAATAAACTATTTTAGAACACATTTCAAATGCAATATTGTCACTGTTATCAATTTCATTTTTATCAAATTTGGTAACCTTTCATTGGAACCATCAGTGTTCTCACCTGCTTCCCAAACATCAGTTTCTACCGTTAGATATCGATCAACATCTGGATTTGTAGGTGTAAGCTACTGTAGGCCCTAAAAGTAGAATGAATAATAAATGTCTTGATCTAGATCTAGTGAGTTTGCACGAACACATTGTTTGGAATTCCTGCACAGAATGACATTGTGAGCTAATGCTGGAGCAGGACCCAAATCAACAAGGACGTATATTTGTAACTTAATCACAGATGCACTTTTCTAAAGAAAAGATGTGGCCAGTGTCGCAGATTAAGAGCCATTTGATTTACATGTCGGTTATGAATGATTCACAATGAAATGATTGAGCAGCGTTGCTCTATTTATATACAGTGGGTGGTCAAGGCTGAATAGTGGTCTTCACTTGCCTGTTGTTTATACATTCTAGTAGAATTGATTTGTGGTGTAAAAACATAGCGAATGCTCTCTTTTGTTTAGCCGGCAAGGTGACGCCACCTTTTCACACTGGCAAGCAGGTTGGGTTTTTTTTTTTTTTTTTGTATTTTAGAATGTAAAAGAAGAGCTTCGGCACTTTTCAACTGATTGGGTTATATCAGTGCCTTTCTTGTAATGTTTGATTCTATTTGTGTCTTTTCCTGTGTTTGGCCAGTGCCTGTAAGCTTAGGCGAACTAATCATTGGCTAGATGGTCCACATTGTGCATTCCTATTGTTCTTGTTTTGCGACATGTCATTGCTTACTTGCCTGTATAAATGGTTTGAGGGTTAGATGATGACAAGTGTTTCTTTTTTTTATGGATGAAGAGATTGGCATTGCGCATTCCCTTTTTATGGCATGTCTGAAATGAACTACAGTGGCAACAAATATTACTCAATATGTCTCCAAAAGTGTGCCTTACACTTGCACCTGTCATTTATGTAGTCACATCGGACCTCATAGGTGTCCAAGTTTATTTTTGAATTCAATCATTCATATATCGCAAACCTTCACTCATGGTTGGAATAATACTACTTCTTCACTACTAATAATAATAATATGAACACATTTATAACACCTTTCCTCCTCAGAGATCAAGGCATTTTACAAGATTCAATATGAAAATGTTTGACATACATACATGCATAATTCATGGCAACATAACATCTTTTTAGGACTTTTGTACCAAGTACAAGACTCTTTGGAAACACCAAAACTGAGAAAGGAGAATTCTGATGTTTTCCTTTGATAGATATACATTGTTTTCTGCCACTTACATATGAACTAAACCAATTGAGATCATTATCTTAAATGCCAAAAGAAACATTTAAGCATTGTTAATAATATTTCATGAATACCAAGTCGTATGATTTCAATGTGACATCTTTTCCTCTAATCAATATGATTGTTAACAGGTTTCTTTTTCCTCAACAGAGAGACCATGAAAGGTAATCAGGGTATTATTGGCCTCCAGTGGGTCATGCGTATGACCCCGGAGAAGCAAGACACCCTTCTAAAACTGATGATTCTTACAGTGGCAGCTATCCTGTGTACGTAAATATTACATTTATATATATATATTTATGGAGAATGAATATACAATTTGTTGGCACTCAGACCCCCTTTATGTCTTTTTGGTGGCTTTTAAAAACTTTTTTGTGTATTCTTTTTTTCAAATATAACATCAAAAAGAGGCCTGAATCTTAAGTTATTTCCTTTACATATTATAGTAAACACCCTATTATTAGGTATTTGAATCAATGAAAATGAGTCAACTTGAAATGTTCTCATTCTTGTTCACAGCATTTTCTACCCGTCTCTTCTCTGTGCTTCGATTTGAAAGTGTTATTCATGAATTTGATCCATACTTCAATTATCGGACCACAAGATTTCTTGCTGAAGAGGGTTTTTACAATTTCCACAACTGGTTTGATGATCGTGCATGGTACCCTCTGGGAAGAATTATTGGAGGGACAATTTATCCTGGTAAGCATAGAGGAAGGGTTATCGTTATACAGATTTTCAATTGGGTTTTAAATAATGAAATGGAGGAGTCAGCTCACACACTATGCAGTTTAAAAAGAATTATTCCCTCTTGGAACCAATAATGGTCCCAATTTTTTTTTTTGGACAATATGTTTGCATTATGATGTATGCCTTTCAATATTTAATCTGTAAGAATCACACATATTTTCATTTTTATATACATAATTCTACAGGTTTGATGGTCACTTCAGCTCTCATCTATCATGTCTTGAATTTTCTCCATGTGACCATTGATGTTAGAAATGTGTGTGTGTTTCTTGCCCCATTATTTTCAAGTTTCACCACTATTGTCACCTTCTTTTTCACAAGGGAACTCAAGGTAAAAACAAGTTTAATTTCATTATTTGTATTTTGAAGAATAACAGAGAGAAAAACAAAACAGCGCTTAGAATTATATATTTGTGTGTGTTTCAGGTAGGGGGTAGGCAGCTAATTTCATGCTTAGGATGTCTGTAATGATTTGTATTTCACATCATATATCCTCAAAGATGAGAATGGTCAAAAATGTTGTGCAATAGGGAAGACCATAAGATGAATTGCCAGTACATGTTGATATGTTTTTCAATGTCCTATGTTTACCTTATACTTGCTACACCTTGCTTTCATGTCTTACAGGACACTTCGGCTGGACTGGTTGCAGCTGCCATGTTGTCTATTGTGCCGGGCTACATTTCCCGTTCTGTTGCTGGATCCTATGACAATGAAGGCATTGCTATCTTTTGCATGCTTTTGACATATACTTTATGGATTAAATCTGTCAAGACTGGCTCTATATTCTGGGGATCTCTTTGTGCTTTGGCATACTTTTACATGGTGATTGCTAATTAAGTCAAAGGAATTTTGGTTGATGCATGGTCATGTGAAATATAAGATTAAAGAGATTGCATTATCTATTTAGGAGTTGTAGAAAAGAACCGAAAGTCAGCTTAATTTCATTGAAAAATTATGTGTCGTCAAAAGATGTCACTTTAGTGTTGTTGAAAAAAAAAGAAGTAAACAAGTGTAGTGGGGTTTTTGGGGGGGGTGGGCGGGGTTGGCTGTCCTGTATTCATATAAAATTTTATTATCAATGAGTAATTTCTTGAATTGAGAATTATACAATCAGCTCTCTTTTTTGTCGCATAGAATATGCAGTGGCTCTCATTTTTTATTTGATTTTAGGTTTCTTCATGGGGAGGCTATGTATTCCTCATCAACTTGATCCCCCTTCATGTTCTGATGCTCATGATTACAGGAAGGTTTTCACACCGCATTTATGTCGCATATTCTACAGTAAGAGAATACGATTTTCATTTACTTATCAATTTTTATCCTTTCATGTAATTTTCATTCATCTGACAGTTATTCGACATATTTTCTTGTTTTGCATTTTTCATTTTTAATCATGCTTTTGCAGCTTATTCTTTATACATGTATGTATGTACCTTATGGGGTTTCTTTTCAATGAAAATGTAACTCTCATGTTTTCCTCCCTAAGACACTAATGAATGTCCTTTGCCACCATTTCAGAGGATTTATAAGAAATTATATCTTCTATACCACACAAGATAAGGGCGACCACATAAAGAATAATTCTCGGCGCTGTTCGCTTACGCGTACTGTCCAAAGCCGTGAATTAGAAGAA
>JAOWAY010125522.1:0-10830 GCA_028565895.1 Goniobranchus geometricus
AACATGTCTAAATAGCACTGTCGCTGATATGACCTACGCTGTTGAAAAGTGACGTTAAACCCACAAAGTAACTAACTTCCTCAGTAAAGTCTTTGGTTTGTGAAATCATTGCTGTCCATCGTTACAAAAGGTCACCTGTACGTAAAAGGTCACAGGCTGCTGCTTTAGCTACTTGTTCACATATTTTAGTTTTTGTGGTTTAACGTCGCTTTTCAACAGCCTAGGTTATATCAGCGACGGTGCTATTTTGACATGTTTATGTGCTGCCACACATGAGCCTCAGGGCAAAGCATAACTCAAATGACTCACCCAGTCGCAGTATACTGTCACTGGGCCGACCAGTCTTTGAACTGTTCTCATAATGCTGAGCGCCAAGCGAGACTGTTACTAAATTTCCACTTTTAAAGTCCTCCATATGACTCAGCCTGGGATTGATCTGCGACCTCTTGGTTCTAAGGTGGACGCTCTACCACTTACCCATTGAAGCAGTCATTTTAACAGGACTTTCGACGTCTTTGTCATCTTCAAAATGTCAATCTGTTGATGCTTTTTTCAAAAAGGTGAAAGTGTGAAGACAATGATGAATCCATGTTTCATCGCCTTCTATGTTTCTTTGTAAGAATGATTTAATCTCTGTCATGAAGCTACAGCAGATCAGTATAGCAGACCACTCTTTCTTTCTTTTGATTGGCTGACTGTTGTTAGCGTACCCACTGCGAATTAACATTTGAATATCTAAGGAATCAGTTAAGCAATATTATATATATATATATATGCACTCCCATGGCTGATGTCAAACTCGGATCAAAGATTATCCATTGAAATGCGCCGGTTTTAGCTTACTTATTGATCTGTTTTCTGTCTTCTTGTGTGTTGACCCTAACAACTTACGACTTCCTGAAGGACACTTATCCTTAGACATTCGTTATTGCTCTCAAGTGTCATCATTGCGTATATTAAGGCGTTGGTACCACCTGTGGACATTGCTGCGAAATTTAAGGTCTGTTCTTGTAAACACCTCTAAACCTTTTAAGAAATGTCATTCGGGGTTTCATCCTCCAAAAGGAGAACTTCAATAACCGCAAGTTGTTTTGGACGGCGTTTCCACAGAGCTGGCCGTTTTGAAACTACATCAGAGCCACAAAAATGGAAGCAGGTCTAAGTCCAGTTTTTGGGTTTGAAAGGACATGTTGATGCATCATTGTGGGAACGTTGACATCATTGGATGAATATGTGTTGTCAGGAGAAACCTACTTGCATTACTTGTTGTCTACCCAAAAAGATAAAAATGGAATACCATCCTGGCCTGCCCAGACATCTAGGCTGTGGAAGCCAGGGAAATGATTTGCAATGTGCAAACTTAATTCACCTGTACACTGGCATTCCGGGTCTGAGTTGAGGGTTCGGATTAGGGGTAGGGTTTAGGGTTAAGGCTTAGCGCTAAATCGGCCAAATGAGTCAAGACTAGAGCCTAAGTAGACCAAGATCTGTGTTTCATTTTCAAGATAAGAACTTGTATTTACAATTACAAGATAATAGTACAATTGGTGCTGGTTGATTTATGGTTCGTTTTTTTGTTGTTTTTTTTAGATCATAACATGTGTTTATTGGACTGTCAACCCTGTGTTGATCATTGTATGCCCAGGCACAATGGTATCCCTAGTCTCAACCTATTTAGAGAATTAGATCTTAATATTTTTTTTAGAAATTGAAATACCTTTTAACATGCTTATTTTTATTGGTCAATTTTCATGAAACATTGACTGCAGGTTATTTTCTCAAAAGCGCAATTCTGTTTTAACTGTACCAACTGTGATGTGAATATTTTGATGTTATTTAATTTTTGCCTCTGTATCCCATATTGCTAAAAACAATCAAAGACAAATGAAGTTTTTGGGTCACATAAATCGACATAAGTAACTGAACATATAGCCCTTACTGGAAAAATTGAGGGGACAAAAAGCAGGGGAGGCAGAGAGTGACATATTTGGAGAGCTTAAATCACTTGATGACAAACAAAAAGCAGGAAAATATGAACTTCCTGAGATTGTCTGAACAGAGAAGTGAATGGCATTTCATGGTCGTCAATGTCTGCCTCAGACCTGATACATGATGATGATGATACCCCATTGGGGTGTGAAAATCCACTTCTAAATGGTTCCAGATGAGTGGCTACATTCTGTCTCTGTCCATCCTTTGCATGGAGCTCAGAGTCTGAATTCTTGCCTATGATTGGTCATTCTGCTGATTGGCTCCCAGTCCCCGGGGCCATCTAGAAAACAGTGGCATTGCTTTGAACTAGTCGCGCAGCTATTTTAAAATAGTATTTTTGTCTGCAGTGTTACTTATATCAAATGACCAAATTCAAAGTTAATCATTTCAGGTTGACGGAAGCAGGTTTGTTCAATAATTCACATTCTCTCATTGAAAATATCAAAAAAGGAAATTGTGGATGGCAATTAAGGGGGTTGCAAAATATTACAAAAAATTACCATTTCATGTTTCAAAGTCATTTTTCAATCTAAAATCTGTGATTTTTAATTTCCAACTGTTTTGTTTAAAACAAATGCTATTAAAAGCAATTTTCACAGATTTTTACAATGACACCCTCAGTGACAAATTTCAAGTCAATTTTTTTCTTCTGCTGATATCAGAGACGGAAAGCCAATACACTTAATTCCAGCCATTTCAGTGATTACGGTTGGTCGGCTCCTGAAGTTTTCACTCCTTCCATAAATATTTTTGGCCGCAACAGATTTCAACGATGTATCCTTAAAACAGTTCAAGTGGAAGGGAAGCCTGTTAAAAAAAAAGGCTCATTAAATATTTGACTTTGGTATCAACCTTGTTTTCTTTTATTTCTTCTCTTCAGAATTTCCCAAACATGTTTGGTCA
This sequence comes from Goniobranchus geometricus, assembly GCA_028565895.1. Lineage (NCBI taxonomy): Eukaryota > Metazoa > Mollusca > Gastropoda > Nudibranchia > Chromodorididae > Goniobranchus > Goniobranchus geometricus. The sequence goes on from JAOWAY010125522.1 coordinate 2,896, forward strand.
ACCATTGGTGTGTTTGTTATCCCCTGAACAAGTCCCTATCACTATGCAAGGTAAACACATTGATGAGCTGAAGAGTACAGGGTGAAGTAAACAATTAGCTACAAAAAGTAGCTCGAACAACATTCCTTTTTTCCTTTTTTTTTTTTTCTTTCAGTGTTAGCTTAAGGATATGATACGGGCTAGCATTTTAGTCCTTTTCTGAATTCTTCTACTTCATATTCTTCTTCTTCATCATTTATCATATTCTTCTTTTTTCATCATCTTTCTTCTCCTTCTCCATCATCATCTTTCTTCTTCTCTTCTTCTTCTTCTTCTTCTTCTTCTTCTTCTTCTTCTTCTTCTTCTTCTTCTTCTTCTTCTCCGTCTCCCTCTTTTTATTCTTCTTCTTTTGCTTCTTCTGCTTCCTATTGTATTGCATAGCTACCAACTAGTACGTTTAAAACGTACTTAGTACATATTTTATGACTGAGTATTTAAATCTGTATTTACCTGTTGGCTTAGATCAGAGAATACTAGAATGCTGGCTCGGCTGGTCAATTGAATGGATTGGCTCGTTATGGCCCTAGTGAATTGTTACTCATCGTTGGCTTGTGCTGAGTAGTGCTGCTTAACAATGAGCTATCAATGCCCCTCTTCTTCTTCTGAAAGAAAAAAGAAATCACTTTGACTCAGTAAAAACTGAGGGTAATGTGGCAGATGGACTGTTTAAAAGAGTCCACTTCTCGACTGTTTCTGACTGAATCCTTGATTTTATTCCCCAGTCTAGATGAGCCAGGGAAGAAAGAATTCAGGCAGCAATCCAGGTTTGTCTTGTCTGATAAACACCAGTCTTTTAATTAAAAATCTGAGCTTTTATATAGTGCTAAGCCCACTAAATATGCTAAAAGTACTTTACAAATATTCCCTGACAGACTTTTCCTAGCCAAATACCTTCTCAACTCCATGTGGAGTATACAGAGATGCAGCCATTTTACAGGCGCGCTTGCTAGGCTAGGGTATCCTGACAAGATCCTCCTCTGTCTTGGGTCCGATACTCAATGAGACCAGAGTAGGGTGAGGACAATGTGTCTTGATAGTTTTTCCCAAGCTCTCAACAGCGCCACGGTGCAGCCTGGTTTCAAACTCAAAACCTCATGGTTAGTAGTTCAGCACTCTGACCCCCCAGCAATGCTGCCACATTTTGATTCTGGAGAAGCTCAGCCTTGTCTGTCTTAGTGTTTTTGAGTTAAGCTTAGGATTTGTATGAAATGTGTTGAGTGTGTAGTATTCTCATATGATTTAAATATTCTTAAAGTTTCTTTTTTCGCACCTGAAAATATAGAGATTGTGATGCCAACCATTCGGCATATTACGGATGTGTTCCGCATTTTCGGACCGCCTGGATTCTTTAAGTCCATGTTCAACGGTGAAAATTCGTTTTTTGCATTTTCTGGGTTGTTATGGTGATTATCTTGAGTTTTCGGCAGATTTGGACATGTCGTTAGTGGTTATTTCAGATATATGTGTAGTGAACCGGATATGAGCGATTAGCGGCGAATGCTTCTCTCTGTTCTCCCTCAGTGTGCTTGGATTATGATATTGGATGCTGCTGGCCTATTACTCGTGTTGTCAGCTTATTTCTAAATCAAAGATCTGTATCTAGAATCAGGGACATTTTTGCCCCTCCTCCCTCATGGGAGGAAAAAGAGGAGGCGGAAGCTGTTCAGCCCATAAATGCTAAAATGGGCTTCAGGTGCCACTTCGATATTATTAGCCTAAAGCCATTGAAGTAAGTATGAATATGAATGGCAAGTATTTTGCTGTTTTGAGGAATCTGAAATATATCTATCCCTGATGAGTTGGCATGGGTAGAGTATTTTATATACATTTAAAAAATAACTGGAGACTGAATAGTGGAACTGAATCAAGATCTAGATGTAGATTCTAAATCTAATTTACCCTGTAAGCCGTCAGATATTAAGGCTGAGATTAGAAGAAAGTGTTTATTATACAGTATTATGTAATTCATTCATTCATCAAGTACCAGGTATGAGGCAGACATTGGGGACACGCCATTCACTTCTCTGTTCAGACAATCTCAAGAAGTTCGTGCTTTTGTTTTTCTACTTTTTATTTGTCATCCAGTGATATAAGCTCTCTAAATATGTCACTCTCCGCCTGCCCCTTCTTCTTTTCACCTCAATTTTTCCAGTCAGGGCTAGATGTTCAAGTTCCTTATGTCTACTTATATGACCTTTTACCATTTTCAACAGTTTTTTGTCTTACGTGAAGCGCCCACAAATGCGTTCCTGATTTTATTTTTAAAAAGTTGGCAGCTGTGCATTCTGTTCATGACTTATACTTGCCTTTACTCTCCTTTTGTTCTTGTTTTTTCTCTCATTGCTTTGTTGTTTTGTTTTTTTCCCTCATTCTTTTTTTCAGACCAGCAGTCAAAGGGGAGTCTGTTCACTTTGTTCCTTCACTGCCCCTTGTTGGCTATGTGCTGTGTGTGTAACATAGGGGACGTGCCCATTACCATGTGGGACAACTGTCAGGCTCAAGTGGACAAGTTTGTTGCTGACGCCTCCAAGTTGTTTAGCCGTTCTCGGAAATTGGGTAACATTTTTAAATCCTTCATCGAGGATTTAGTGTGGAAAGCTTCCCCCATTTGTTGAAAGAAAAATTATTATTTCAAATTGTATTTTATTTGTGTGAACTTTCTCAAGATGTAATGATGTATGAATAAAATCTCCCTCCCGTATATATTCGAAAGCTTGGCGCTTACACAGATCAAATTGTAAGCCCTAGTGGCATCATCATAGTAGTAATCCCAACACCAAATGTCAGGTGAATTGGGAATTGCGACTAGGAGATATGATTTTTCAAGAAATGTCTAAGGAAAAAGATCCTGCGCTGTGATCCTGCCTCGGTTTTTCTTTTTGTTTGTATTGGTTTTTTTGTACAAGGTTTTTCTTTTTTTCTATTCTTTGCCCCCCTCCCCCCTCCTTTTTTTTTTCCAAGAGAACATGAAGACATAATTAATGTCAAATTGTCATGACTGTTCACAGATCATGCCTACTTCCAGTTCCTGGGGGATGACTTTCTCAGATTGCTGTTGCTCCGCTTTGTGTTTTGTTACATTGTTCTCATCCTCCATCGAGGTTTTAAGGTAAGGGATGGTAGTGAAATTGGCACTCCTCATTCTATTCTACGTCTGGGTATTTTTCTGTTTTTTGTTGTTTTCGTTTTTTTTAATGACTTTTATTGTAATGCATCATGCAGCGTGGATGCCCTCCATTACCCTTTCTGCACTCAGTAAAAGGGCAGCGTAAGAAGCACAGTGTCTACCGTAACTAAGTTAGAGTTGAGAAAAGTAGCATTCAGCATGTCTTGTAAAAAAGATGTGAGTGCTATATGGGACCCTGCCTTGCTGGCTCAGCCAGACCTATAACCATAACATATCATCAGTCTTGTGTCCTTAGAAAAAGTACAAAAGAATATGGCACACTACCTAACAAGTGAAGCCAATTACACTTCAGGTAGTACATGTACAACTATGCATAAATTGGGTTGGATCCCTCTAGAAGAACACAGGGCTAGCATTAAGTCTTCAATTCTCTTCAAAGGCTCAAATAATCCGATTGACATACCAATTGATAAGTACCAAATCAGCAACCATAGCATTAAGACTAGACTAAACTAAAGGCAAATCTATAACGTAACACGTTAAAACCGAGATTGCCACCTAAATTCCTTCTTCCCCAACTCACTTAGACTGTGCAACAGAATTCCTGATTCTGTCAGATACAGTCAAGATGTGGGACTCCTTCAAACAGTCCATCTACCACATTACCCTCAGATCAAAGTATTAGACATCAGTGTTTTTTTGTTTTTGTTTTCTGTTTTTTGTTTGTTTTGTTTGATTGAGTTTTTTTTAAAGTTTTTTTTTCATGCGTTTCAACAGTCATACTCAAATTTACTGAGTCAGTCGGATTATTTGAAGGAGAAAAAGAAGGCACTTTACTCCGCTAACCTCTCTTGACTCAGGTGTAACTGAGTCGCTGAAAATAGACCTGCATGCTCATAACAGGCTGCTTCACTGTATGCTCCCCATGGGTGTTGAGCCTGTGGGGTGGATAAACAACATCAAGTTTGTGCACTTCGCATTTGTGTAGGCACAAGGATAATGAATCTCATCTTTTCAGGCAAAAAATAGGCCAAAGTACATCTATAAAGAAGGCCATTGACAATATCTTTGGTGTAATTCTAAACGGTCTAACTTCCAATTTTTTTAGGACTGTACTTTTTAAGAGACGAAAACTACATAAAAACTTCATCGGTGTGTTCTGTCAAAACTATGAGGTGATTCTGCAAAAAACACTGTGGTTATTATTAACACACCTTTTAAATGATTACTTGTATATAACAATTGTTTCAGGCTTATTGAGTTTTTTTGGCTGTCCTACAAAAAAATTATAAAATGAATTGAGGCTGTTAGAGAGTTACACCAAAGATATGGATTTCAGAATGACTATACTTTCATATCTGTTCAACTGTAGGGAAGACTTGCAAAGATTTTGAAAAGGAAAGACATGAAAACCTACATAGATATTTACTGAACAGTTGCGTCATCCACCTTATTATGTGGAAGTTACATGTCACAATATCACAGACCTGCCCCTCCCCAGATTTTTACACCATGGGTTGGTCACAAAATCTGCTACTAGGTTGCATGAATTGCATCTATGTGTCTCACAGCTTACAGCCATCAATATAGTCATTGATCATCACTACTGTCAGACTATGTTCATGGGTCTCAGCTGCAGGTGGAGATGTCCGAAGATGAAATTAAGGCCTTCCACCATATCTGTTCAAGAAGGATTTTAGGCATATTATATGTGGACAGAGCAGCAACAAGGACACACTTAAGCCCCTGTGAAGATTATGTAGTTAACATGTGACGTGGCGCACAATCCTCTCAGAAGTGCTAAGGCCTTGAATGTGGGTTATGAGGAAATGGTAAAGCTCTCGGACTTTGGGTCATTGATCCTGTGACTTGCTTAAAAGGAAAGTTTTGATACTCCTTACATCACATTACTCTGGCCTCTTGTCCACCTGGTGCTCCCCTGATCCAGGCCTTTTGGGGGAATTTTCCAACAACTGTCACTTATGAAAGCCCTCTACTGCAACAATGAAAATTTGTATGCGAAAGGAATGGAGGATGCAGTTTAAGGTCATGTAAATTCAATTTCTCTCTCATGGATAGTGTATTTGTATTGGAACAGACAAAATATCCATAAAATCACAAATTTTAATAAGAATTTAAACAACAGAGGAATGAAAAATGATCCAAAGACAGGTTACGAAGGATACAGACAGTTATTGGAAGGCTCTAAGGCAACTAAGAAATATAGCAGAAACAGTTCACTGATGTGAATGAACTGTTTGGAAATGCTCAATAACTTTGATCCCATTGTAACGTCGACTCACCAAGATGAACACAACATTGTCATCAAGCTGAAAAATCTACTTTCTATATCACGAAAATATTTCCTGAATTTCTACTCTTCTTTGTGTCTGCCCCAGGTGTAGAAAAGAATTCTCCACAATGACATCTTCAAAAAGTATTGTTTACACTAATAAAGGAAGCAGTGTTAAATAAGAGCTAGTAGGACAAACAAAACTGTACGTTCAATGTTTTTCTTTGTTGTTTTTTATGTACACACATTTTTTCTATGATGCACCTTTTTTCTATACTCATTGGAGTAAGAGCTTTTGGCCATCAGTGAAAATTTTCATCCATTTGCAGGGTCCAAGCTTTCATCCAGCTTCTCATCCGCCCCTGCCCACTGATGAAATTCTGGAGCATCCAGCTCTGTATAAGATTGTTCTTGACCTGGCCAGCATGATGGAGGTCAGAGGTCTTTTTGCCGAGCCCGGTGACGTTGATATATCTGCTTAAAAGTGACAGCACAAGCCGTATTATCCATTTTTGGTGAAATACTTAAAATTGTCTTGTTAAAGATGTAGTCATATAAGTCTTCTACATTGGATCAAGGTAGCAGAATTTTTTTTATTAGATTTTTGTTTGAGGCACTTAATCTCAGTTTAGGCTTGGTTATGTTTTTATGTACACTTGAATGTGTATTCAGTGTTCACAGTATCTCATAAGTTTTTTTTTTGTTATTTTTTTACCCGTCTTTTTATGATCTGGTTGGGGCTTTGTTTTCATTTAGGTTCATTTGCATTTTTGTGAAATGGTCATGTTTGGGAATATGCATTGATTGTGAAGGAGAAAGATGAAACATCTGTAGAATGAAATTTCAACCCATGCAGCTTTTTGGAAAAGCTTTCTTCAGCTAAAAGGTCGAAATTAGTTGAAAGACTCAAATGTCCTGTTTTGCTCATTTTCAAGACATTGAAGCATGATTTTGTTATGTCCACTGTCATTGAGCATGCTTTGCAGATCTTATACACCATGCCTTGATCAATTCAAATTTCAGAAAAACATTTGAAAATAGGGTCTTTCTGATAGTTTTGTAAACATGACTGTAATCTGTCTGAAGGATACCAACAATGTTGTTCCAGTAAGCTGCCAAGGGTTAGCAACTGTATTGTACCTTTGCGTTATAACTGTTAAACAATTCCAATAAGCTGCCAAGAGTTAGCAATTGTGTGGTGTATCTTTGTGTTCTAATTGTTCAACAATCCCAGTAAGCTCCCAAAGGTTAGCGACTGTGTAGTGTATCTTTGTGTTCTAATTGTTCAACAATTCCAGTAAGCTGCCAAGGGTTAGTAACTGCAGTGTATCTTTGTGTTCCAGCTGTACAACAAGTCCAGTAAGCTGCCAAGGGTTAGCAACTGTAGTGTATCTTTGTGTTCCAGCTGTACAACAATTCCAGTAAGCTGCCAAGGGTTAGCAACTGTCGTGTATCTTTGTGTTCTAGCTGTACAACAATTCCAGTAAGCTGCAAAGGGTTAGCAATTGTAGTGTAGCTTTATGTTCCAAATGTATAACAATTCCAGTAAGCTGACAAGGATTAGCAACTGTGTAGTGTATCTTTGTGTTCCAATGTACAAACAATTCCAGTAAGCTGTAAAGGATTAGCAATTGTAGTGTACCGTTGTGCCCAAACATACAATGCATTCTGTAAGCAGCCAAGAGTTAGCCACTGTAATGTGTCTTTGTGTTCTAAATGTATAACTCGTGCAGAAAGCTGTAAAGGGTTCCCAACACTAATGTCTTTGTGTTCTGGATATATACAACTCATGCTGAAAGCTGTCAAGAGTTAGCCACACTGTATAAGGTAATGAATAGCTCTTCTTCATTAAAGGAAGATTGCCGGCCCCATAGGACTGTCATGTTTGGCTCAGCTGTTAGACCTGGAGGCCTTCTAATGTTGGCACTGTTCCCATCTGATTTGAAAGACTGGTTCTAGTGTATTTTGGGTTTTGGTTATGCTACATATATTAACCTGCGAGTCATTGTTTCTAATCAATTTTAAAAGGATTGCCAGATGTGTTGGCAAAAAACATTTTGGAAATGGGTAGAAAAATATATGTGTTGGCAGTACCCTCCCCACCGTCATCATTTGAGCTAAAAGAACAAATTTCTGTATTATGTCTATACAGTTCCATATTATTTTTTATCACGTTTCACACCGTTTGGTGAAAAGCCATGAATGTTTTAAGTATTGTCTGATGTTTTCTGTTGACCTTTTCCCCCAAGAATATGTTTTACATTTTTCTCTGACTCTACTTGTGTCATATAGGAGTGTTATCATTGATCTGTTCCCTTCCTTACATACATGATTGAACTCACCATACCAAAGTATGTCTCAACAATGTGCATTGATTTAAATTCACAACAATTCTTCTATTAGTATTATTATTATTATTATTATTATTATTATTATTATTATTATTATTATTATTATTATTATTATTACTATTATT
>JAOWAY010125633.1:0-10829 GCA_028565895.1 Goniobranchus geometricus
CCACGCCTGTCCACAGGGGGGAGGGGGGCGTCTAAAAATGGTGAAAAATTGTCCACATGGTTTGTGAACGGCCCCTAACTAATAATAATAATAATAATAATAATAATAATAATAATTTGAAATCTAAGATAGAAATTATCATACAAATTTTGATAAGGAAAAGCCTCTTGCTCCTCACAAGGATGGCATACATATATATTATACATATAAAATGTAGATCTACAAAACCAACACACACACACACACACACAAAAAGAAAAAGAGTTGAATAAAAATAAACTGAACAAAAAAAAATTTGCATCTTCTTGGACAATAATCCGTAGCAGCTCGGGAAATAATGAACTCTTTTATTGTTGAGAAAAAAAAGGTAGACTTGACTTTGGATTACGTCATCACCCTAAGCCTCGGTCTAGGCTAGTTGTAAACACACACGAGATGACCTAAGTCTGACGTCATATTTTCTCTATTGGGGTGTGGTCCACAGCCAGGACAAATATTTGCTATCGTTTCCTCTTATTTTGACCATAAGAATATTTTCTCTATTTGAAGGACGGGTCCACAGCCAGGAAAAATATTTGCTATCATTTCTTCTTATTTTGACCATAAGAATATTTTCTCTCTTTGAAGGAAGGGTCCACAGCCAAGGCAAATATTTGCTATCATTTCCTCTTATTTTGGACATAAGAATATTTCTCTATTTGAAGGAAGGGTCCACAGCCAAGACGAATATTTGCTATCATTTCCTCTTATTTTGGACATAAGAATATTTTCTCTATTTGAAGGAAGGGTCCACAGCCAAGACAAATATTTGCTATCATTTCCTCTTGTTTGTGACTTAAGTGGATACTGGTCTGGAGTTGGGATTCCCTTTCATCTGTGACGTAATATTTTCTCTATTTGAAAATAGGGTCCATTGTGCGTACTACTCTGGCTGCTCACCCAAACCTTTTGAAAATGAAGTTTCTTAAGAGGGTCCAAACACAGAAAGTACTCTAGATCTAGATCTAAAAATCTATCTAGATCTAATTTTCATTTACCAATTGGATAAGATGTAGCTTTTACACGACATCTGGATATGGATCTAGAATCTAGGTTTATATCATACTTGTCTAGCTATTTTAGACGTAGAATGAGGGGTGCAGCTTTACATAGAACATTGGTTTAAAATAGTAAGATCTTTCCTGGTAATTAAGCTACCAACGTCTGCCGTCTGCTCTTTGCAACATATCAAGATCAAGTTGATTAATTTGCGAAAGGCATCACTGTCCATATCTGCAAATCTTTATACGTCCTTTAAGTCGCTCATTCATCCTTGGCCTTGTTGAAATAATATGAGTTCCCATTGTATATAGTTTGCTGGTATCTTCAAGTTACAAAGTTGGACTTTTTGTTTTGCTTATCGTTAGGCTACTTGTTTCCTTTGCCCTTTTTTCCATGACTTCCGTTGTTGTTACTGTCACGGGATTTGAAAGGGGAAGTTTCTGTTTGAAATCTGAATCGACTTTTATCCTGTTGTAGTGCTGTCATCGGTTATTTGTTTAAGTTGGAAAGTAGTTGTTTTCGCTTGGTTTAGTTTGTTTAGATCTGTTAGTTTAGTTTGTTTGGATCTGTTCAGTTGAATTTGGATTGGGTCATCGTCATATCGGAATCATTATCATTGGGACGAGTCATTCAAGGCATGTGATAAAAGAAATGGTCAATGCACAGCATGGTCAGGATGGCAAGGTAAGAGTGAGATTTTCCTTGACAACTTTTTTTCTTCAACAGGCCTTCCTACCTGGTGCCTAATAGTCTTTTTGTGAAAAGCTTTGTGAGGTAGAGAGCTGAAAGGGTGTTTCCAAAGGAGTCTGGCTTTCCTATGCTTCGGATGTCGGTTGGCAATGCATTCCAGTGTGGCATTGTTTTAAGGAGAAAGCTGTGCCTGCAGGAATTAAATTCTGCGAATGGCAGGAGAAACTTGGTATGATGATAATGTTGCTTGTACTGACACAGGTCACAGGTAATAGGCACGAGAATAATTACGGATGAAGACAACCTTCTCAATGTCCTAAATTTACTGTGAGTGGAACTTCCATGGGTTAGATAAATAGCAAGTACACACGATTTAAAGTTTCAACTATTTAATGAAAATCAATAAAGTTGAAGCTTTTACTGTCTCTCAACACTTCTCAATAAAATACGTTCAACAAAATTCTCAATGGTCTGCCCTCGTTCACTTTCGCACCACACATTTATAGTACTTTCAAAGAATTCTCTAGAATGGGAACCTCGTAGAAACATCTCACTTATTCTACAAAGAAAAGGAATCTTCTAGAATGTACAAGAATGGGAACAATGTAGAAATATCTCACTCATTCGACAAACAAAAGTAATCTTCTGGAATATACAAGAATGCGAACATTGTAGAAATGTATCACTCATTTGACAAAATAGAAAGGCTAAACGAATGATGCAATACATCTAGAATATATCAGTCGATAGAGGGAAACCCCGCATGCTTTGCTTCCCAATTCTAAAATAAGCTCACCTCACAGTTCACAACACAGATACGCTTACACTCATAAGCCTAAAAGTTTCAAAATACATTGCTTTCGTGCCATAAGACGTTACAGATAACTTTATCTCTTATAAAAGTTAAGTTTTGCCATGCGATGTAATGGGGCATTGCTATCGCCGATTTTGCATGAAGTTTTTTTTATGGAAGAGTTTTAGTCCAGCTTCTACAAGGAGTGTTTTCAGAAGTTTCCATTGGAGATGTTTAATGGCGGTCCATTACCGATCGGCAATCCGTCACTAATCGAGCCGCCGTTCTACTATTTGATCCAGTGTATGTTATGTCCATTTTAGAATACAGGGTCCCACGCTGAGCTGGTATAGTTTAAAACATGGAGAACCAACGCACTGCGTAATTGTAATTGTATTGTCGAGGGCACTCTTGCAGGTCACGGCGTAAGAAGCCAAGAGTTAGTTAACGTTGGAAAATACTTGTTCAATGTGGTGGCCCGAAGTCAATTTACTGTTCAGATGATCCCTAGATGTATTGCTTGATTTAAACGTTTTAATGAATGACCCAGGATGTTGTAGTCGTGTATGCTTGGGTTATTCTAATAATTGTTATCGTCGTCGCCAAACCTTTTGCCTGATGGATGTTCATATGCCAAGTGTCCATCCTGGAAAATAGTGAGTTAAGGTCAGCCTGTAGTGTTTGGTATTATTATCATTCTTTATATTCTCTTCAGGAAGCTGTAACCTGCAAAATGTTTAAGGTTTGAAAGTGATGAAATCTCGTTTCTTTGATCCTTGATATAAAAATGAGGGAGCATAGTGGACCCAGTACCGTCCCTTGTGGGACCCCAGAAATTGTATCACTTTTTAAAAACATGTCTATCCGTCTAATACAATCTTCAGTGTGCTTCCACATAGCCAACCACTGAACCATTTCAACAGATTCTGTTTGTGACACTTTTCTCTGTCGTCTTCATTTAGCTCACATAGTTTATTGTCGATGGCGGCACCTAAGCTTTGTAAGTTTCAGTTCGCTCCTGTTTGCTTCTTTTTATTTGACTTGCATACTCACCACTCTACATCATTTCTTTCCCCAATCAAAGTTCCTGATTCATTCTATCCTTTAATAACACTAGCAGGACTTTTTTTTTTTACCATATCATGGTGTCCAATGACACGACTTGACAAAGGTAATTTTGACTTAAATGTGATTACGAATAAATCTTGATACCAGTCAATGATGATTTACTGCGTAATCGTTTCACTTCCCATTATGTTCGAGTGGATTTCAGGTGACATGTCTCATCTCCGTTGTTTCTAAACTGACCAGAGAAAATTTTGGAGACTGCAGCATAATATGAATTTCACCCCCACAAGCAATGCATAATAAACATCAGGAAAAGAGTGTTGAGAAATCTTGATGAGGTAGACATCTGAAGTGAGAAGTCCGGCAGAAAGTCATCAAAGAAAAGTCAGATTTCCTAACACGAGAAGCACGCAAAACCATCGAGCCTCTTTCAGCACTTCTACAAAATGTTGCATTGGAAACAATCAGTTTTAATTCTCATCTTGAGAACATTCTGTCATGTCAGTAGAGGATCTACATTGAGCAAAGAATGGTAAGTTTTCAATCAGTGTTGTAGTATTTGTATTCAGCTTTATTTGTCATTATCAATTAAGTAAAATATATCCACCCATTTCAAACCGTCACGTGATATTCTACCTATCTTTATACATAAGTAGTCAATGTCAAACAAAGTTATTAAGATGCCATCACATAAGTTTTCAAGTTATCTCATTAATTATTTCATCCTTTCTTCCAATTGAATAGAAAAGTCTCATGCCATGTTCTCTAATTGAATCCGTATCTGCTCAGAGTGCTCACGCTAAAATTTGGAACATTGTTGAGTTCAATTTGTTTGAACACGATATCATGTGCATCTTATCAAGTCATGAAAGCTCTATAAGTTCATGCTCAGCACCATTTATTTGCCTAATGACTATGATCCTCGTGACTTGTACTCTTTTCATGTTTTCAGGGAGATGGCGATGAAACAAGTCCTGTCTGGGGATCCAAAACTTCATCCCAATTCTGAAAACGGTGATATATTTGATTCTGAATTGACTTGTATAATATCTTGAGCCAAGAATTAGAAGTGTTCTCAAGAAATTGGAATGAGTGGACTATTTGGTGCAGACTATCGAATGTTTTCTGTCCTGGGTGTGGATGGCGTAGGGAGGAGTGTATTTATAGAGAAAAAAACTTTAAATATCTTCGAAATTTAAGTAAGCTTTATTGATTTACAGAAAGTACCTCTTGTCACCAATTTTACATGTACTATGACCAGCAAATTCATTTGCCTCTCCCGGTCCGAGAGGCTTCAATGTCTTGGCATCCATCTGCTGACCGGACTTGTCACCTTATTCACTATGACATCCCCCTTTCTGTGATAGAAAAGATCAGTCCCATCTATACAAAAACAATGCAGCAATGACAAAACTAGCCCCAGATCATGCTATAAATAGGCGTCTTCATAATACATGTATTTTTTAATTTAATTATTGAAATTGTTGTCAAAAGAAATAGAGACATATGATTAAAAACTGCTGCCTAATTCTAGCTGAGAGATATTTTTCATGAAGAAAACATTGGAAAAAAAGTCAATGTAGGCAGACGGACGGACAAACAGACAGAGTAAAGAAGGTTCGTGACAGAAAGTACTTTTATCTGTGTAGCAAATTTGATCTTCATTTATTCATTGACAACTTAACATAGTTTAGTTTCTGGATTTATCATTCGATTTTCTTTAGGTACCCCAACGGTGGTAGATGTTCGTCTCACTTTAATCAGTTTTGATTGCGTCAATGAAATGAAAATGGTAAGACAAAAAGGATATTATAGAGTGTTCTATATAATACGTTACCCATGGTCCATAATTAGCCCATTCAATGGGCTTCAATGCAAGTCAAAATCTTATCATTAGATTATGGACCCGTGTTGAACATAATCTGTTCGATATTTACTGATCAAGTTTCGCCTTCTTGTCTCTCAGTCCTCCTCATCAGATGGCATTATTAAATGATTCCATTTTCATTAAGAAGTACAATTAATACTCATTATTCAGCTTTCTGTTTATAGACATAATTTAACAACGTTGAGCCGTCATTAAAAATCAAAAACAAAATTGGTAACGGAAGACCTAGATCTAAATCTGAATTCATTGTTCCCCTTTTCTTATTTGCATTAAGTAGACATCTATAGATTAGATCTATGGTCACACCATCACACCATTCCGCTGAATAAATTCATTTGGAGAATATTGCACTTTTCGGCAGGGGAGAACGTGATAATAAATATTATAGAACAGAACCGAGCGAGATGGGCACGTATCGAAATGCAGCGAATACGACTATAAAGATCGTGGTCATAAATGGTTGGCCTTATTCATGTTTTCGTATTCACCATGAAGGACCAAAGCGCAGACGAGTGGCATAAAATCAAATGAACGCTTAAAAAAAGAGCTGGATTGGGTTTTATACGGAATACCTTTTTAAAGAATGGATTGCCAACGTCTAAGTTTATTTACTACATGCAGTCGTCGAACGGTTTAAGCAAGATATCGACGTCTCTGTGCAAGAAACGGATATCTTCAAAAATTGGATATCTACACCGGCATTGATTTGACCTATATTTTCTTCACCTAAATTTTGAAGCCAACTTAAGGCTAGAAATAAACAGCAAAAATTTTCAAAGCCGTTTGTTGGATCAAGATCTCATAAGTAATATTTAGGCATCTACTTACATATTGGGGATCTGCTGCTCCTGGGGGTTCGTCTGTCCAGTCTTTTCTGAGTCTGCACATCAGTCTAGGTGTTGTCTCTTGCTGGCTCTGTGTCTTGAGTGTCCTGGTTCTGAAGAGGATTTATATATATTCCACGTAGTGAGTGATTCCACACTTAGTTCCACTATACATGAGTATACATGATATTGTCTAGTGTTTCCATGCACTGTATAAGTATCAGTTTCTATCATTTCCCCGTTCGTTTAAAAGATAGCTGCTCTTCTATATACAATTCCACTTTCCGTGGTGGTCAGTACGATCTCCTGATCACACACACAAAAAAATAAAATAAAAAAAATGAAATCACTCATCTCAAACCTAGAGATCGAGTTTCTCCACCGGCTTTCTTATTCTGGTGGATCTCCTCAAAGGTTGCTGAGCTATGACGTTCTCTTGTTCACCATCTGATTCTTGATGTATTGGTATCTCAACATCATCTTCTGTTGCCCTATCATTCGGAATTTCAATCACCTGTTCCTCTGTCTGATTTGTTTTGTTCAAAGGCTTATGAATAACACTTCTATTTATTTCCCCCATTTCCAGTAGCTTCTCTCTTGGATCTATGTTTGGCATCAACTTGTCAACCAATTCTTTATTGCTTTCATTTGTCAAAAGTGTATTAGCGAGTTTGAGGTGACTTGCATCTCGGTAGATTTCTCGATTGCCACGCAATCGTCAAGCTCTAATGCTAGATCCATGGATTTTAGTTACAGCATAAAATGCTGGTTCATAGACTGTAGATAATTTGTGCTGCTTTGCTTGTCTAACAAGTACAGTATCTCCTATGATAAAATGTCTCTGGAGTGAATTCTTATCTGCATACTCCTTCATTTTGATTTTATACTTCTTCTCATTCTCATCCGTATCTTTCCTTGATTTATGTTTATTCCAATTTTTCTACAATTGGGTTGGTATGATCTGTTTTTGTTCTGACTTTCCTATTCATCAATGCTTGATATGGGCTAATTTTTGTTGCTGGATGAGATGTTGATCTATATCTCATCAACATTTTCTGTACAGTTGTACTGGAATCTTCCTTTGTGATATTAGCTGTCTGTTCAGTTTTATTGAGTAGCCTCATGAAACTGTCTGCTTCTCCATTTGCTCTTGGATGCAAAGGTATAGTTCTGAACTGAAAGTTTCAAAATCTCTCGAAGAAAATGGTGGTTCATTATCAGTTTCTATGACATGAGGTATGGGTACTGAAGCATTTCAGTAAATATTTTATTGTTGTCTGACACGATGTTGACTATATTCTTTCTACATCAGCGTATCTGGTCCTTTTGTCTATAATGACCAGGTTGTAGTGTCCATCTGCGTATGGGCCCCCAAAGTCTATGGAGATTGTATGCCATGGTTCTTGCGGAATTGTTGTTAGCTTCACATGCTCAGACTTATTCTGTTTAGTTGTCAATTGGCATTCTAGACATCCTTGAACTGTCTTTCCAAACTGCTTATCCATGTTTGGGAACCAGCATTTCTCTCGTGTCATGCTCTTCATTTTGCTCATCCCTAAGTGACCAAGACAGTGAGCTGCCTCTATAGCTCTCTTTTGCCGGTTTCTAGGAATAACAATTTGATTGAGTCGAAAAACTATGCCATTTGCGACATATAGTTCATCTCTAATTCCATAGAATGGTAGGATGTCTATATCTTGTCTATGTCTATCACAATCTCCATGTAAGATAACATTCTTGAGCTTTGTCAACTGACTATCCTTCTTACTTTTTTCTTTAAGCGAGCCCATTATGATAGCATTGGTCTGCATAATGGGTTTAATGGTTGCTTTAATTTCTTCTTCATCACTATCCATCTCCGGTAATGGATGTCTCGATAGGTAATCTAACGGGTCTGCTTCATTTTTACCTGGTTGGTAAATTATCTCACAGTCCTCATCTTGTAAATTCATTACCCATCTTTGAATTCTCGGTGGTAGCTTTGCATTACTCTTACTAAAGAGTGAGTGGTATCAGTGGTTTGTGAGCAGTAATAATCTAGAATTTGGGAGCACCCAATAAGTAAATGCTGAATCTATTCTTTGCCCAGGCTATGGACAATGCATCTTTCTCCGTTTGGCTATATCTCTTTTCTGTAGGTGTCATTGTGCTACTGATAAGGTGGACTGGCTTCAGTCCTTCATCAGTTTCCTAAAATAATGCTGACAACCATTCATTGTAGCTTGCTTCACATCTCAATGTAATGGGTTTTCTTGGGTTAAAGAATGCAATCAGACTATCTGTAGTTATGCATTCTTTTAGCTTTTTGAAAGCTTGTGCTTCTGTCTTGCACCATTTGAAATTCTCTTCTTTGTTTGTCAGTTACTGTCAAACTGGAATATCTTGGTATAGATTTGCATAGATATCCTGTCATGCCGAGAAAACTACCCACTGCCTCTTTGGATTTCGGCGCTCGGCATTCCATTATTGCTCTTATTTTCTCTGGGGCAGGTTTCATTTCATTTGATCCAAAAAATTCAATCTCCCCAACTCCAAATTGGCATTTCTTGCGTTTGAAGGTTACTCCGTACTCATCAGCTCTTTCAGTACTTTCTCCAAAGTGATATCATGCTCTTCTTGATCATGTCACCCGATCAAGACATCATCTCGCTGATTTATACATAATGATGTATCTCCAAAGATTTTAAGAACAGCTTCATCATATAAATTGTGAGAACATTTCGCACCAAAACGAGTCTCCCCATGTTTCCCCATGATGTACTAAAAGTTGCTATCTCTCTAGATTCTTCCTCAAATTCCAATTGATCGTAACCTTGATTCATGTCTAGCTTTGAGAAAATTGTACAGTTATGAAATTTGTGTACAAAATCTTCCACGATAGGTGATGGTGTTATTCTGCATCTCTCCATGTTTTTGTTAGGAATTCTCAAATCCACGCTTGCTCTTATCATTTGACAGTCAAGTTTATCTGGTTCAGTAGTTCTGAATCTAGGTTTTGGCTGAACTACTAGAGGAGAGCACAATGTGATAGATTCATTATCTGGTACCTTCTCAAAAATTTCTGTTTCCAGACCTTTGTCTAACCAATCTTTCAATGATTTCTGTAGGTAATAGGGAACATTCCTGGGTTTCTGTGCGTCAGGAATTGCTTGTGCCATCATTGGGAGTCTTGTGCCATCATTGGGAGTCTTGTTTGTATTCTCTTGATCTTCACTATGCCTTCAAACAGTTTCTGACATTGATCAATCATCTGTTTCATGCTTTTCTGTTGGATATGCTTAATCCCCAAATCATTCTGTTCTTTCAGAGATCCATCTGGGCGTATTTCTAACACCCCCAATTTCTCTAATGTATCTCTTCTGCGTAGTGGTGGCCATTTCGTATCTTTGTCGATCCCGATAAATTTTGCTTCCGTCCCTCCTGTTTCATTCCTAGTTGTTGCTAGGAATTCCCCTTTAACCGGTAAGTGGTTTGCTATGGTTTTCAGGGTAATTGTGCTTTTCTGCAGCTCAATTTTCTCTTTAGATTCTCTCTTGAGGGTGTTATACTGGTGTACTTCTAACACATTCATATCTGCACACTATGAGGTTCTGCTCTGATAATGACATCGTTGACTTGAATCGTCAGCGTTTTATCTATCATCTTCTTGACCTGTTTTACCGTTTTCAAGTTTAAAACGTATTCATCATCTGTATAATTGTCCACCGCTGATTTTTCAATTTTACATACTCTCTTCTTTTTCTGTTGCTGGCCTGATTTTCTTTCTCGGTCCGACCCGTATCTGTCGGCCATGCATACCGCTGCGAAATGGTTCCATCTTTGGCATTTATTGCACTTTTTGTCGTAAGCAGGGCAATTCTGTCCTGGTTGATGCAACCCTTGCTAGCCACAGTAGCCACATGTCCTAGAATTATTAGATCTATCTGGCAAAGATCTAGAATGGTCTCTACTAGGTCTAGATCTATCTGATTTTTGGGCTAGATCTATCTGATTTTTTATTTTGGTCTTCTAAATTCCTTCACTCTAGATACAGATATAGATCTAGATGAATGTTCTGGACCCATATCTCGTAATTATTGTATTGCTGTTTCTTCTTCCCGTGTAGTTTCATTAAAGAATTCATTTAGTGTCATTCCTTTTCTTATTGCTTTCTTAACGAGACACTTGTTGCTTATGGTTTGAACCATGTGTTCCAAAATTCTTTCATCTTCCGTGTCTTCAAAGATACAATCTTTTGCCTGTTCTCGTAGCCTCGCTGCACACGCATTGATAGATTCGCAGCTATTTTGCTTTTCTTCTGCAAATAGATATCTTGCATGCTGCTTATTTTGCTCGGGCATGAAATATTTATTAAGTTTCTCTCTCATGATTTGACATTCATCCCTTTCCTCCTCACAGGGACGTAGAGTAGGTAGATTTTTAGTTAATGTAACTAATTCTGGGCCCCAATAAATCAATATGGCATCTGCTTTATCTTCTGGAGTGACGATCCGAAAATATCTAAATTCCCTCTCAATGGCCTCTA
>JAOWAY010125744.1:0-10827 GCA_028565895.1 Goniobranchus geometricus
AAGAAGAAGAAGAAGAAGAAGAAGAAGAAGAAGAAGAAGAAGAAGAAGAAGAAGAAGAAGAAGAAGAAGAAGAATAGAAGAAGAAGAAGAAGAAGAAGACGAAAGCAAAGTCAGCACTGATGTGAAGATAAAATTCTATAAGTCCCACGTAGTTTCCATTTTACTGTAAGGATGTAAGCCATGGCTATTGATGGCAAAAACATGAAAATTATGAGCTTATGAAACTAAGAGCTTCAAAAAGATTCTTGGCATATCAAGTAAGATCCTCATAACAAATGATACCATTGAAAGTAAAATTGCAGCCCTTGCAGGGCCCTAGGAACGATGTAAGAATGAGTGTATCAGTCTGGCATACAGAAAATATGCAACAATCCCTATATGAAAGCAGCTTCTTTTTTTTTTTGTTGCTGCCACGATTTGATGAACTCATTTCAGAATATCCTGGCTTACTGAATATAAATTACAAATTGCATTTTATAACTTCTGGTTTAGATTAGATGTTTTGATGGTCAAAACCCTAACACAATACATTCATACATAAATAAATACATATTCACATACATATCAGGCAATAAAACTAATTTTAAAAAAAAAGAAAAAAAAAGCAAAAAGCAAAAATAAAGCATGACAGTTAATCTTTTGTTTCCACAATGTTCTGGAAAAGGATACATCATGCATAGCTACCATACTTCTGCAAGTATCAATGCCAAAGCCTTCAAATGAGAAATCTGAAAGTGGAAATATTGAAGAGTTCTTTTTAACAATGGTTCTTTTGTTAAATGGGTCATACAACATTTATCTGATTACATTTGTTCCTTCTTCTTTCACCCTGCAATATCTAGGTCATAGAACTAAAATAGACAAGAGTCTATCAAAACAAGTCTATCTAGATATTTCAAAGCTTATATGAAATTATTTCAACATTAATGAAAGTGTAAGAGGTCAAATCTAGATAGCATCAATATTCAATAATGTTTGTCATCTTTCTGGTAGAGTAAATTAACCTTTTCCTGTAATAATTTCTGACAAATGGTGACAATATTTAAAATGTATATTTCAATGTATCTTTTTTTTAAGGGATCATTTTATCAAATATCAATAATACAACAGACTTCCTGACAATACTTTCTAAAGTATTTTTGTTATCCTAAATTTTACGCGTCATGCATTTTTTCAAATGTAACAGGTATAAATCAATTATGTTAATTCATCCTATTCATGTAGAGCTAATAATATATGTCCTTCAAAATTGACTCGATAGAAAGAAAATAATTTGAAAAAAAAGAGAGCTACAAATATTCAATACATGCCAACTACAGGATACAGAGGGGAAAATTTGTCTTGCCTGCCTTTAAATTTAATGAGGTAATTACCAACTAATCCAAAAGAATATGATCACCATTACATGCAGTTTAAGATAAAATATTGACATGTGTCACATCATATGTACATTTCAAGTTGTCATATAAATGTTTTGAAAAGGAAACATCCAAGAAATAGGCAGCAAGATTTTACTTACCAAAATGAACCACATAAATCAAGTGACTACTATCATTAAAATTTCTTTTACCACAATGAGAAAAAACTGTAACTCATGTAACATTGAACAATCAAAACAAGAAATTACATACAAACAAACAATGACTTAAACTATGAGAGATATTTACTTAATGATTTAAAGGTACATGTGGTTAATTTACATCTGATGTGAATTTCTGTTAACAACTCTTAATCTAAAAAATACTTATTCATCTTTCATCTAGAGTGTGAAGAATTACACACAAACATACAATGACTTAAACAAATTAGAGTTATCAATTTAATAAACTTACAGGTACATTTGCTTAATTTACATCTGATCTGAATTTTTAACAACTAGTAATTTTAAAAATACTTATGCGTCTTTAAATTAGAATGTGGAGAATTTCTTTAAATGAAATTTTAATCCAGTCTGGCTCTTTGGTTGTGAAAGTTGGAATACTTCACGGGCCTGCATGTGTGAAAAGAATTCAAATTTACCTGGACAAGTGCCTGAGGAGACTGCAAAGGTTCAGGTGGACAGACAAGCTGACAAACAAAGAATTATGGAATAGAAAACACGCACTGCCTGCTTCAGAATGAGATTGGACATAGAAAATGGAAGTAGGACAATTTCATAGCCTGTGACGAATATAGTTCAACTTAGCAATGATGTGACCATGGAGAAAGGTAGAACATGAGGAACATGGAGAAAGGTAGACCATGAGGAACATGGAGAAAGGCAGACCATGAGGAACATGGAGAAAGGTAGACCATGAGGACGATGGAGAAATTTAGACCATGAGGAACATGGAGAAAGGTAGACTATGAGGATAATGATGGTCAAAGGTAGATCATGAGGAACATGGAGAACAGTAGAGTATGAGGAACATTGAAAGAGTAGACCATGGGGAACATGGAGACGTGTAGACTATGAGGAACACGGAGAAAGGTAGACTATGAGGAATATGGAGAAAGGTAGACCATAAGGAACATGGAGAAGTGTAAATTTTGAGGAACATGGAGAAAGGTAGACTATGAGGTACATGGACAAAGTTAGACTATGAGGAACATGGAGATAGGTAAATCATGAGGAACATGGAGAAAGGTAGACCATGAGGAACATGGAGAAAGGTAGACCATGAGGAACATGGAGAAAGGTAGACCATGAGGAACATAAAGAAAGGTAGACCTTGAGGATATGGAGAAAGGAAGACCATGAGGAACATGGAGAACGGTAGATCATGAGGAACATGGGAAAAGGTAGACCATGAGGTACTGAAGAAGATTTAAAAACCAAGACATAAGGGGAGGCAATCAATCCTGGAATGAGATGAAAAAATGCTGGCCCCAGACAAGAAAAGATGTAAAAAGTTTTTTTGTCTTACAGACCTGCAAGATGAAAAGGGTTTTGATGGTGATAAAGTGATTTTTAAGAGATTCAAGAGGTTTGTTGTTTTGATTCATTCAAAGTAAGAAAACAATAGGGCTCATAATAACATCACTAGTTGAATCCATTTATTTCTTTTTTCGTTTCTGGACTTCACATTAAAAAAAAGTTAGAACAAGACCACAATGAAACAAAATAAAGAGAAACAAATTTTAAAAAACAAGAAAAAACGACAACAGCAATTACAAAAAACAACCTAAAAAGACCTGACAACACAACCGATGACAACTTTAACCTGATTACAAAACCCAACAATGATAGACACAATATTAAATTTTTACACTCAAAAGATATACCATCATACCTTTGAACCTGTCTTTGTCTATTTGTCAGTGGACACAAATTAAATACGATACAGATATATTTAAATATGAAAACTATTCTTAAGTCAGGCACATAAATCGTATATATTTCATATTTGTTATGTTATTCAGAGGAAAAAAGTTGAATGAATTAGTCAGTTAGAATAAGGGAAGAAAAGGAAAATTAGAAGAGACACAAAAAGAAAAAGGGGAAGGAAAATGAAAAGTTGTGAAGGAAACTGTAATGAAAGAAATCACGGATGTTAAAACTAAAAAGGATGAGGATTCTAATATTAAATAATGTCTAATAAAGACTGTGAATCCATTCCCATTTTCCAAGGGAAGGGATTGGGGATATATGAAAATAATGTTAGAGTACATTGATGAAGTAAATAAAAGGAAAAAATTAAAGTTATGTTGAATAAAAGAAAAAAACCCACCTAGAAAGCATGTGAACTGTACATATTGTTTATATTTCTTTACCTTAATGTCATTTGTAAAACAGTCAAGAAATTAAGGTAATTTAACAAATTTGACTAGACCTTCTTCTTCTTCTGCTAGCTTGTCCCACAATCTGTAGGGTCGCTATTTTGAATGCCATAATTCCATAATTTTCGGTCCATTGCATCATCCTCCTCCAGGCCCAGCTCCTTCACATTTGACTAGACCAATGTCCCAAATCTTGTAAGGTGAAACAATTCTTTTCTTTTTTAATTATCAAATTTTCTGATTTGTTGATCAATGGTTGAATTCCTTGATGGGGAATATTTGTTGATCTGACCGATAACTTTTAATACATGTATAGGATGAGCTTGTGTGAGATAAGAGACTACACTGGGACAAATGGAAATGAAAGTTGTATCAGGGTGATGGGCTAATTACAAAATTCACTATCATTACCTAACAATGTATATGGTGCATGAAAACAGAAACAAAACAAAAACAAAAAAAAGATAGGGAAATACAAGTGTGAGATCTTCTCATCCTAGATTCTACAGAAGAGACTTTGCTCAAAGGTGCATAAAAACAATCTAAAAGCAAGATATAAAATTCTGAGCTCTGCAAATCCTACATTCTACAAATAGATCTTTCTAAAATGTTGATGTAAACAAAGAATGAGCATTAAAAAAAAACAAAAAAACAAATAAAAAACCAAAACAAAAAACCCTGATTTGCATGGGATGTGCATGAACAATCCTTTAAACATATAATGATAATACACAATGCAGTTGACAAACACACTTTGCAGATTGCAAGAGAAAGCAAAGACACCACTTCTTTATCAATCAAAAATCTCATTGCAGGAGACACAATGGAAGAAGGTGATGATACAAACACAAATTTTTCACACTTCACATACAAAAAACCAGTGGCCAAAACAAAATCAAAAGCAGGAGTCTGAGAAGGAAATACAAAAGAGGGATGTTGCCAGTAATTTGCTTCTTTGGTACATTGAAGATAAATGTAACCGATTTCTCAATGAGGGAATATTCTTATGACAAATGATGAAAAATGTTCCAAAATGTAACACTTTGTACAAGTTTACTAGTTGTAAATCCTTTGTGCTGAGCAGATAACCATTGATACAGACCGGTCTGGGTGGCTCATAGCTGATACATATAAATCTATCACTAATAAGAAGAAGACTGTCAGTTGCAATCATGCAGAAAATAATTTCAGTAATAATCTAATCAAAACCACCACTCCTTTGATAATTTCTTTCTCTTAAAGGATATTAGAAATAGTTTCACAGTGAGCTGTGACTCCCTGCCTTAAATAATCTCTTCTTATACGGTGAATAGTCACCAGCATAACTGTCTGATGCAAATTCATTGATATCTTGACAAATGAATATCTTAAAGACTTGCAGTAAGGAAATTCTGCGAAACAATATGTACAAGTTCTAAATATTTCACATTGTACAAATGCTGTTACTATGGAATAAATGGTTGTTTGATGATACATAATTCACTTTTTGTACAATTTTCAGTTCTCCTTCGTTTACAAAATACTTTACTTTCTACATCACAATGTGTCTCCCCTTCCTCAAGCAATAAGTCAGGAAGCTTTTTCAGTTTCATTGTGAGATGGTTCTCTAATTCTTCTCTTCACAGGCATATGTATATATATGTGCATAACAATCGCCACCTTAATTGTACTGTGAATATTCTATAAGAGTGTTTACATAGAGGATCTTACTTCAGACTGCATTCTTAACATCCATGAATAAATTTTATCCGATGACTTAAAGACTGAAATGGATTTATGTCTTTCAATGCCAATGTTGCCAGACGTCGCAGCTTTGCCTGTCTTCCTTATATCTTTTGCAAAGGCAAACCATTATTATTTATTTTGAAAGATATCCTGTTTTGAAGGATAAAGATGAGATTGTTTCTTGGTGTTCTTCCAAGGTCACCGTCTAGTGTTGCCTTGTTGTGAATAAGTCACAGCTTGTGAGTTGTATAAGCCTGAATCGATGAATTTTTTCTCAAAATATGTCTAATCTCCATGTTGCCTCAAGTATTTATAGAAATGTTTGTTTAAAAACTGTTTGAGACAGTGCATTCTAAGACCTCAGCATGATATAACTCATACACAGAAAAGAAAAGAGAGCTGCAAAAGCTTCCACAAACATCATACATGAAAGAAAGATCGTTGACTGCATTTCATGTAATGCGCTGAGGAGCTGAAGCAGAATTTGGTATACACATCTACATAAGATCACTGTCTGCATTTCATATAATGCGCTGAGGAACTGAAGCAGATTTGTGTAGGCACATCAACTTACATAGAAGTATATACATCTATTACTACAAAGCAAATTGTAAAAAATGGTTTAGATATTGTATAAGTAAAAACAAAAATGTGTCAGTAAACTGTATATATTTTTTAGAAAAATTTGAAGAATAGGAAAACCCAAAAATGTTAGTTGTCTTTTCTTCTTCAACTTCTTTTCCCTTTTTGTTACAACAAAAGCAAATAAAAACCAATACTAACAGAAAAAAAAGAGTAAGTTGGGGTGAAATCCAACAAAATTAAGCCATCTATGAAATTAAATAAAATGAAATAGAATATTAAGAAATGTTTGGAGTATAGGTAGGTGAGTGACCAATCATAGAATACTTGGATTTCGTAGCAGTCTTGTTTTCTCTTACCCAGGACTCTTGCTGTAAAATCAATGACCAATCAAATTTGAAAAAATGATAAATAACAACAAATTGACAATGCGAAATGTGAATCATGTAATTGAGGTAACAACTTTGAAATAATGAATGGAAAAAAAATAAATTGAAATATAGGAGAGAAGGAAATGGACATCTGCAAAGAAATTTTTAAAAGATGCCACAAACTTGAGAGTAAAACTAGGTAAATCTGAAGTCAAATTAAGAGATAAAATGTGACCGGGAGACCAAATAAGCCAGAAAAAATGGCAATAGCTAATTAGACAAGGAACCTATCATTTCTTGTGACTGATTCTAAAAATCCTCGGCCATGCTGTATGAGCAGTTAATGACAATAAGTTGCTGACTATTGATCCTTAAGAAGGGTCTTTAGAAATAAGTAAGTCATGCAATATGAAATGAAAATTATAACCACGTCATTCTCAGTGTTTGTATGTATAGATTAAAAGAAAAGATAAATTATAACCAAGTTATTCTCAGAGTTTATATGGATATAAAAAAGAAAGAAAAGAAAATTATAACCACGTCATTCTCAATATATGAATGGATAAAAAAAAAAAGAAAGAAGAAAATGATAACCAAATCATTCTCAGTGTTTTTGTATGGAAAGAAAGAAAATTATAACCCAGTCATTCTCAGTGTTTTTGTACCGATAGAAATAAAAAAGAAAATCGTAACCAAGTCATTCTCAGTGTTTTTGTATGGAAAAAAAGAAAATTATAACCCAGTCATTCTCAGTGTTTTTGTACGGATAGAAATAAAAAAGAAAATCATAACCAAGTCATTCTCAGTGTTTTTGTATGGAAAGAAGGACAATTATAACCCAGTTGTTCTCAGTGTTTGTGTGGATAGAAAAAAAATTCACCATGCCATGAATCCAACTGCCTCTAATTTATTCAATTAAATTCCTATTTTTATTTCGTTTAATCTGTTTGAATATACTTTCATTAAAACTAACAATAACAAACCTTATTGAAGAGAGATGATGAGAGAAAAACAGAATAAAGAGAATGGGACAGAACAAGATTAAATAGATGACAAGGTTTCAATGTCAAATAAACGAAACAGGAAATGGAGATGAAATGCAATGATAAATGAGTGATACGGACAAAGAATTAAAAGAATAGGAAGAGAAGAGTAAGACAAAATGAACTTAAGGGCAGAAATATAACATTAACAAAGAAGCTTCCTTCCTTAAAAAGAGAGAAAAAAAACAACCCAAAACTACAACCCATTAGAAATCTTCTGCTTCAAATAAGTTGGAGAGGACAACTGAAAGAAGCGGCACAGTTCTCCCAAACGGAAAGAGTAAAACATTTGAAGTAGCATACCGGCATTTTCTCTTTTCACTTATGCACTTTTAAAGTGTAAAATATACATTATCTTCATTTTTTTTAAAATTTAAACAGAGTGTCATAGAGGCAGGGACATTATCAATGAAATTTAGAAAGGCCTCATACGATGTCAGCTTTGCAATACAGCTTGAATCTCAGCCTTCCATAATTGATACATAATGTCAAATAAACCATGCTTGCCTGTCCATCAAGACAAGGTGATTAAAATAGAAATCTGGGAGAATTTAAGCTTGCTTTGATGTGGGTGCTTGTATATAAACCCTGAGGGCACTTGCATATAGACCCAGGCAATTTCAAACATTTACCACTTCTCATTTTTCCAGCTTTAAACAAAAAAGATAAAAAACAAGAATTGAAAAATCAATAAACAAATAAGCGGTTCTTTCTCTTACTTAAGAATGAGCTTTGCTTCTCGTTTGTTTGGTGGTTTCTTTTTTGTTTTGTTCTTCCTTTTGTTTTTTTTAACTTGGGTGGGTTTTTTTATTTGCTTAAATTTGCTTGTTTTCATTCATTGAAGAAGAAATAACGGATTTATTTAATGATCAATTGAACAGATAAGAAGAAGACCTATAGAGAGTAACAGACAGAGAAGTAGAGAAAAAGATAGATAGAGGACAGGAGCGGAGGGGAATCCTATCACCATGGTATAACACACAACAAACTGATGCTTGTTGTACATTAGTTCTCACACCAAATTGTTAAGACACGGCAGCTCCCTAATATCAAACAGTAATACAATATTTAATTCTAGGGTCAAAACATACGGCTGTGGATTTGCTAATAATAATTAATCAATTGTTTCCTGACTAAGAAAAAAAAAAAGAAGAAACCAACAAATTTCAACATATTTCAATCACATCAACACTCCTCATAGCATGCCATCTGAACATAAATTATGCAACTTTAATTTAATGCCCTTTCATTTCTGTTTTCCATAGAGGAACAACACAAAAGCCAATAGAATATATAAAAGCAATTGATCGACATCTAAAATTGATAAGCTTTTTTACTTTTACTTTATGATTTTGCCTTAAAACATTTCAAAAGAAGGAATACAAGAAAAGTCATTTATTTTTAAAATATTCAAAGCTTCAAAATAACATTGAAATATTTATAATTTAAATGGAAGACAAGATGCTTAAGTAAAAGGAAATAAACATAAACTCTTGAAAGCAGTTATTTTTTTAAAAAAAGGTTTAAATTAAAACTGCCATTAATTCTTCAAGATGAAAACCTTTTAACAGTCAAAATTCAAAATGGGAGATAGAAATACATTTACTGTTAAACAGCTCCAAATGGAAAAGAACTAAGCAATCAAAGCACTTCTCATGTCATTTAAATATGAGTGTTAATGGAAATAACTCACGTCTGGTGAAAACAGCATTGAGAACTTCCCTCAATTCAAATGCATCAATTTCCTTGTCTTCTCCACAAACATTTTCGAATTGCGTCTTGAGGGCCTCACCCTCGGCTTGCTCTTGTTCTGTTGGGGCAGGACCAGCCTGGATGATGATGATGATGATAAGAGAAAATGTTGATCATCAATGGTAAACAAAATCGCTATGCTTTTTATTCTTTATTAATCACTTACCATCTTGCAAAACCCTCCATAACTCACCCTGATAATTACTGTTGTGGAGAGAAGACAACAAGTTTAAAATTCATCTGAAAATTTATTATGAATGTGAAAGCAACAATAATGCAGGGTACAAGACAATTTGATGTTCTGTAGATCTTTTTTTTTTAACTACATAAATCTCATGAGTTTGAGAAAACACTGCCAAATTAATGTACCTATTCTCCTTTTGTTTTGGTTTATTGTGAGGTGTTTTTCTTTTTTCTTTTTTTTTCCTTTCTTTTGTTTGTTTTGTTTTCTTTTTTTTTCTCTCATTATATGAGACATGGGCTTTTAATTGCAGAAAAGTATGATCATACTAAATTAATCTCGACAATGGCTTACCTTTTCCCCTCCAATTGACTATGGTCTTATGTTAATGAGTTCGGTAATTTCACATGCCTAGCATTTTTAAGTCTCCTTTTAAGTCAATGGACACTTTTTCATTCCAGCATAGAGCTCTTTGGTTAGGTTATATGAAAATGTAATGCTATGATAAAAGCTCTTTTAAGTATGCACTCAGCTGGATACATTAGAAGTGCGATGACATACATTTAACTTTAATCTCCTGACTTCATTTGCTCTTCATGAGTTTCAAGTGTAAAAGTTGTAAAAATTGTATATACCCTTGAGAGGACTCTTTAAATTCCTTAAGAAAAAATGTATAAATATCACATGTTCACAAGCTCAGGTGATACTTTAGCACTGACCTTTACAAAGGGCCAACGAAAAAAAGCAAAAATCTAAGTTAATTTTAATTCCATCAAAAGTCATACCTGAAAGACAATTCACTCAAGCAATTTCAGAGGTGAAAAGATATCCACTTTAAGACAGAGAAGCAATCGGAAACCCCCTCCCCCACCCCTTCTCAAACAAAATATCCCGGTGCGCATGAATTTAAAACACAAAAAATACCAGTGTCAGTAGCTATCTTTTTTATCAAATGTAATGAACAAAGTTTGCAATATCCAAAAACCATATATTTTTGTAGAGTAAAAAATATATGATTCATACATACTTGAACCTTTTACATGCATACCAATAAACAGATCAGAACTAATATTTCATGCTGATGGGTTTATCACAATTATTTCATAGCGCTCCTCAAGGTTGTTCTAATTGAAATCGGCGGGTATTTTGCAGTAAAAGAATACCTGACAGATCTCCCAAGATTGAGAAAGTAAGCATGAAAATCAGGCTGGTTTTTGTCTACCATGTTTCACTTTTCAATAAATCATAACATGCCTATACCCTTGACAATTAGGGAAGCAATTTTTTTTCAATTTTTAAGAATCTTTTTCATATGGCATGTTAAAATTCATTAAATGAATAAAATCATTTTCAGAAGCTTTCGCAGTTAAAGAAACTTGAAGTAACCCCCGCCCCCCCCTCACACACACACTTA
>JAOWAY010125855.1:0-10827 GCA_028565895.1 Goniobranchus geometricus
AAACATTCATCGTGTGTTTCACGTCGATTTTCTTTAATTCCAAAAATCCTTACTGAGTTTCTTCGTAAATATTGTTCTATATCATTGTATCTGCTACAATCCTGACAATTGTCTTGATGAGATTTCTCCAAAGCATTTATTTTCTTTAACTTTTCATTTACCCTCCTCTCTACAATTTCATTGATCTTTGTTTCTCTTTCATTCTCCATTCTTTCAATTCTATCACTTAGACCATTTATTGCGTCCATCATCTTTTGAAGAAGACTCAACGTAGTTTCATCATAATCTATTGCTTTAGGTTCATTCATGCAGGCTGAGCACTCCCAATGGCACGATGATTGCCGGCAAATTGTGTTAAAGGCAGTCGGTGTCAATTCACAGCACTCTTTATGGTACCATTGTTTACACTTGTAGCATTGTATGATATTCTCAGTAAGAGCGTCATTAGAACTATGACAGACACTAGTAGTGGTAACGCCATGTTTAGGTTTAAGCCAATTTGACTTTCTCTTTCCCTCAGCCATAATCGCGATAGATAAACTCACATTAATTTGGATCACTACTTCAGCAAAATTTCCTTGGGCACTTGAAATGGCATAGATAATAAATTACTTAAAATCTCATTCATCATGGAGACTCCTCTTTTATACAAACACGATGGTAATAATATATCATAATATGGAAAGCCGAGACGATGGCTGGTTTCTGATCCTGAGCGTAAATACGACAGGTTCACCCCCTGGAGTTTAAGTCGGCCTTTCATCAATCAATATTATTATGATTTGCTTTTGTTCTTGATATTGAATTTTGTAAGTTGTCCGTTATTATTTTTTTCTCTCGATGTGTTCTTCTCCTGCTTTTTTTTTTTTTTTTTTTTTTAAAGGAACCTTTAGCCCCAAATGCCAAAAACAATCCATTGACAATATCTGGTAGCAAAATGAAGACGTCTTTTTCATGCCAATCTTGAAGGCCTTGGCATTTTTGGCAAAGGCCCAGCCTGGAGTTATCTTTTTCACTGAGACATGTTGTGTCAAAGGCATTGATCTGCCGCATGGCTGGCTAAAATGAAATACAGTCTGCGTGTCTAATAAACACTTTTTACCAGTAGGCTACTTTTTACTTTTCATAACCGCGCATTAAAAACCCCCATCAACTGTCATTGGGATGTACAGCCAAAACTTTTTACGAACTGAAAGAGATTCTTTAATTTATCCTCTACTGAGAGATTCTTTAATTTATTATGAACTGAGAGAGATACTTTAATTTATCATGAACTGAGAGAGATCCATTGATGTATTATTAACTGAGAGAGATACTTTAATTTTTCATGAACCGAGAGATATTGTTTTATTTATCATGGACTGAGAGAGATTCTCTAATCTATCAAGACCTGAGAGAGATCCTTTGATTCATAATGAACTGAGGGATATTCTTCAATTTATAACGAACTGAGAAAGGTTCTTTACTTCAAAATGAACTGAAAGAGACTCTTTCATTTTCGATTATAGTGAATTGAGAGATACCATTTAATTTATAGTGAACTGAGAGAGATCGTCTCATTTATCAAGAACTGAGAAAGATTCAGATAAAGAGGGGAAGGGAATGGGTGGGTTCCGCTTCCGACATAAAATTAAATTCATGTAATTTGTTGTCCGGTTTAAAGTGGAAAATCGAGAGATTAACGCCAATAAGCCTACTTCTGAAACAAGCAGTCGATTAAAGTATTACTTTCAAATGAATAAGGAGCGAGCAAATTATATTCTAATCAGATTCTATCGTCTAGAACTCAATTTCGGAACCCAAAGTTACGAAAACATTTCCAGCACATTGGGGTATGCAATCGTCGATAAGATCTCTGATGGCGCCCGCCTAACCATTGCTTTCAAGTTTAAAGCAGGCAATCGGGACCAAGAGCTTAATACGAATACTTATGAAACAAGTAGTCGATTTTAGCATTACTTTCTAATAAATAATGAACAAACGAATTGTCTTTTTATCAGATTCCATAGTATAGAAATCAGTTTAGGAGGCCACGGTTACAAAAACATTTCCAGTCCATTGAGCCCCGCCATCGTCGATAAGATCTCTGTTTTTGTTTTGTTTTGTTTTTTTAATCCAATATATTAATAACACCCCGAAGACAACCGTAAAGCCAGCCTATCTGATAGACTTTTCAAGTCTGATAGCTTGTAACGTGACGTCATGCATGCCACACTTGGGCGGCACTTGTCCCTTAGCAAGCTTGCCAAGGAATTAGTCAAGAAAGATAAAGCAAAAACTAGATCATTATTCGTCTTTTAAAATCTACAATGATGACGTGGTTTTGGTGTTTTTTTTTGTGTTTTTTTTCTTACACACAGATTGTCATACTTCCATACACACATATACACACAAACACACACACACACAGACACATTCGCACACAAACACACTGTTCCAAAACAAAATTATAACAGCAACAAATGAAGAAAACCTAACACGTCGCATCAGCTATTCGGCCATTTGTTTGTAAGTCAATTACAGTAAACGTGATGCCGTTGCTGGACTCTGGGTAACGGGAACGAAAGGCATAAATCTCCCCTGAGATGCTGGTGTTGTTGTGACGCCTAAACAATTGGATGATGATGTAGCTGTCGGCACAGATAGCGCCAAGATTGGCCCCAAAACGTGAGAAGAGTTGACGCCTCGCCTCGAGACCTGGAGTGATAGCCGACAGACGACATCACGGTCCAGCGACCACTGCTCGTGATTTGTGACCAGCTCGTATCCTACAGGCCAGTGATTGACCAATGGTCAACTCCACCCAAAAGCCTGGCAAACGTATGCATAGAGTCACGGTGTTGGAGGCTGACACAATAATTAGCAATGCCAACTCAAATTTAGATTCTTAGAAAATGGTAAAAGGAAGTAGACAGTCATGTAGATCTTTGTGAAACAACGTCAAAGCTTTTTGAATTTTTAAAATTGATCAATAAATAAAAAAGTTATGCCCATTTTTGTTCTCAAAATCTACCTGAAATTGGGAAAAATGCTATGGGACTTTAATAATAGAGGGTGAATGGCATCATAAATGACTTGAAATACTCAGAAAAGCACTATGGTGTCCAAATCTTATTTGTCATTATTCTACGATAAAACATATGTTGTGAGGTATTTTTAGGTGAGGAATCTGATAACCCTAAAAAAAAATTTCCAAAATTTTCACCGTCGGTCGTGAGAAATGTTACATAACAAAGTTATGTAATCATAAAATGTTCCTTTAGAAAGGGCTTGTCTGTTTCAAAAATACAAACTTGCCTTTGTATTTGAAAGACGAGATTAATTCTCATGTCCTAAAATGTTGATGTTGAACATTTCAAGGTGAGAATGTACAAATTCACATGATGATGTTGCAAAATGTTGCATAACAACACCATGAGTTGAATCATAGAGCAACCTATTTGTCTTTCCATAAAAACTATGTTGAAGTAAGTATGAGATGACTGGGCCAATAAATGTGTTAAAATGAAAACTTCTTTGGCATTTAAGCTCAGTTTGTTTGAAGTTATATAAAATTATGTAATAAAAACCACATTATCCACCACAGTCTTTTCCCGTGTAAAGCTGGAAGGCCCGAGTGGTTCTCTCAAAGAAAGAAAAATCTGATTTACTTGACACTTTTAAACTCTATGACTTGCGTTTTAAGGCACAGACATGCACAAAATAAGCATGAGAATAACTATCTACCCCTTCCGCACAGGGCAGAAGTCACCCACACAGTGAATTTTCAACGGCTTTTCAAGAAATTCTCTTCAACTTTGCTGAATCACAGTTTCCCTTTGAGATGGCCTAGCAAAAAATGGAAATCACGGAAGTGAAGATTAATCCCTCCTCTGATTGGTCAAAAAAAGGCACTGAGATTTAAAGCCATCTTCATATCGAAACTAGCCGATGAAGTTGATCACCTTCGAAAATATGTTTCCATTCAGCGAGTTCTGTGTTGTTTACCACCACTCATCTTCACACGGCCGTAACTCATCTAAAACTGACTCCATACTTACAAAAAATACACCCAACGAAAGAATGGGATTTTGCGCAAACGATAGTATGTGATTTAAAAGGGTAGATCTAATATATTGGGATAGCGCACATTGGTTTTAGAAGAGGTCTGGGTCATTTACCGGCATTGCAATTTTTCGCTGCACGGGCAGGCCCAGTGTGGCATTGCTAACTAATAACGAGGATATGGATTAGTCTATCGTTTAATTTCAAATTAATTATGTAGATCTAATCTAATATGGAATAAAAATCGTGTTTGAAGGCAAGATGTACTCTAGTATATTGAGATGAAGCACCCAATCTAGTCTAGATCTAGATCTGGATCTCATCTTGATTTTCGCCATTCATTCTACATGAGACAACATGTTTCTGTTGGTTCAATCCATGCCCGCGTCAAACCCGTTTATAATAATTAATTAACCAGTGAAAACAATTGATAAATGACCTTTAACAAAGAATTCTGCCCATTAATTCCAACCGTTCGGAACTTCCTTTAGATTTAAACAGGCATCGCTTAGTAGTAGTTTTGCAGGCCTGTTTATCCACCCCACTCAGCTCTCGATTCCTGATTCCTATACAAGTTCATTTCCGGAGCGCTGATTCAACACCTAAAAAGTCGTAAAAATAGCGGCTGATATTTTCTTGGAATCTCAAAAACGTCACAGACCAATTATATCTTACCATTTCCGATTTTTTCTTGCAAAAT
This sequence comes from Goniobranchus geometricus, assembly GCA_028565895.1. Classification (NCBI taxonomy): domain Eukaryota; kingdom Metazoa; phylum Mollusca; class Gastropoda; order Nudibranchia; family Chromodorididae; genus Goniobranchus; species Goniobranchus geometricus. The sequence goes on from JAOWAY010125855.1 coordinate 4,745, forward strand.
TTTTTATTGTTGAATAGTCAACTACTATTTACCAAAAAGTGCATGTCTGGGTCAACTTCTAGTCATGTGAAAGAAGTAATCAAAAACATGATGACGTACATTACTTTTAACAGAGCCTTGGTAGGCTTTATTTTGTTGGAGTAATAAAAGCAATCAATTGACTTTGATAGTGATTGGACTGGACTATTTATGATTAATAAAGAGCACAGAGTAAGACATTACAAAGACAGACGTCATAGTGAGAAAATCTGAAATCAGACAAAACCTGAGCAATTTACATCCCTGTAAAGAGCTTCTCATGATGCGAATATGGAATCATGAAAGTTGACGATACAGAGAGAGAAAGACATCGGAGACAAAGGAGGGAATTTGTATCAAATCCACTTTGAAGACTCCAGCTACAGCCATGCTTATTTTAATTCATCAAATGGTGAGACCGATTAGAAATTGATTTCAAAACATGTATCTTTTTTTAAAAAGAAAATGATGGAACACCAAAATGGTTAAATGATTATTACGCTGTTTTTGAATGCGCCTGGTGGGGTCAATCCAAAGCTGCGTGCCAGCTAAGGAACAGGCGGACACTGATAGTAGCACTCGATTGTATATCCTGAATGTCTTGTGGTACTTCGTCAGCCATGATCTGGACTCTGAAGAGAGTGACGAAGAAAGGAACGGCGAAGATCTGGACGATAACGACGAGGACGACACAGTCGATCCGTCGACTGATAACGATGCTGATCAGCAGACGACCTTCAATATGTGTGTTGTTTATGACTATCAAGATTACGAGGAGATGTCGACACACAATCACGATTATTATCTTCAAGACAATCACATTTCTCATGAACTCCCTCCATCCACAAAAGAGTCCTTCATTTATCAGACGATCCCGTATCATGCAGATGAAGATGTGACTTTAGGAAACGAATCTGATTCTAATGACATCATAGATGGCTTTCTGATGAATGAAACGGATCGGCTTTTACGCCAAGTGAACGTCTCGTCTTTGTTAATGAAGATGAAATTTGATGCCAAAGATAAGACGAGGAAGGATATGAGAACTCGTGAGATTGTCGTATATTTTCAAAAGACATCCCTCAGAGGTCATAGCGATGTCGAAAAAAAGATAGTGGATTTATTTTTCACAAAGACTGGCGCTTTCAAAAACGGGAGAACCTTCGAATTTCGCAGTGTATTGCTGCAAAGGTCCACAGTTCATGTGAACAATACTCAGAACGTTCGATATTTTTCTCACACGAATAGCTTTTCAAACGATACCGTCTGCTGTCATGAGATAACTATGGAGGAATTTCAATCAAAGCTTTCAAAAATTGCCTGCACGCAAGAAATTGTAAAACCTGTGAATATCCATCTGGTGTCAACCTGTCCTCATGTCATCCTAAACGCCACAGACTTCCAAATGACAACAAAACAGACTCTAATCCACACTAGGACAGGAATCACCTTGGAACGTCATCAATACCTGCGTTCTCAATCAAGCATTCTGGTATGCACTTCTGTAATGGACTCACTGAGACCACGCATGGCGTTTTCTACCTCATCTGATTACCTCCTTTTCTGGGAAGGCATTCTGACTGTAGTCTTCCTTCCCATCTCCATGCTCTGTCTCTTGATAACGTTCACGACGTATTGCGTGTTTCCGGTTCTACGATCCATGCCAGGCAAAAACAACATGTTTCTTGTGTTCTGGTTATTTTGGGCCCAGACCCTGACTATTGCAAGTCCTTTAGCACCTCGTTACACAACGGCTTGTGTTATCATGGGGATGCTGTTACACTTCTGCTGGTTAGCCACTTTGTCGTGGACGTCTATCTGTTCTTTCCACATGTTTCACGTCTTCGTCGTAAACAAAGGGGCGCCAAACACACACCGATCTCACAGATGGTACCTGTCCTGGTATTCTCTCCTGTCACATCTTTCCCCCCTTCTGGTTGTCTTCATCGTCTGCGTGACGTCAAGAAGCGCCACCGCATCCGGTTCCCCGGGCTATGGAGGTGTCGTCTGCTACTTAAACTCCACTCTCCTCATTGGCGTCGCTTTCGTCTTGCCGCTGGGTCTCATTCTTGCGATGAATGCCATATTTTTTACGTGTACGATTATCAGCATTTCTCGCATTGAGAAAATCAAAAGACAGACCGGACGTGGCAGACGAAACACGCACATCTACGCCAGACTCTCCTCTTTGACGGGCATCACGTGGGTCTTGGCGTTGCTCGCGGAAATTCCCGGATGCCAGTTTCTTCGTTTGGTGTCCGTGACGTTCAACTCTAGTCAAGGCATTTTCCTGTTCGTCTCGTATATCATTAACCGACGTGTAGGCCGTTTGTGGAGCAAGAGAAGCAAAGGTCATGGAAGCAGATTCTCAAGTACAGTTACATCCTCTACAAAACTGACATCGACAAACGCCAACGCTTAATGTCCTTTTCGCCTGTAAGTTGATCAGTTCTGTATAGTGATGGATCTCAGCTTGGGTTAGATTACAGTGCTGGCCATTATTTGATGGCTATGACATTCGCAAAGCTATGGTGGCTATGGCCCTCGCTGAGATCGGGTGGCTATGACACGTGCCAAGACATGCTAAGATATTATGCTGGCTATGACACGTGCCACGACATGGTGGCTATGACACGTGCTAAGATATTATGGTGGCTTTGACACGGGCCACGACATGGTGGCTATGACACGTGATAAGACATGGTGGCTACGACACGTGTTAAGACAGGGTGGCTATGAAATTTGCTAAAACATGGTGGCGATGGCATTTGCTTAGTAATAGTGGCTATAACACGTGATACGACATGGGGGATATGACACTTGCTTGGATATGGTGACTATGACATTTACTAAGACATGGTGGCTATGCCATTCGCTTAGATATGGTGATTATGACACTTGCTAAGACATTTTGGCTATGGCATTTGCTTAGACATGATGGCTATGGCATTTGCCTAGACATGATGGCTATGACATTTGCTTAGACATGGTGGCTGGCACTTGCTAAGACATGGTGACTATGGCATTTGGTTAAGCATGGTGGCTGTGACACTTACTAAGACATGGTGGCAATGGCATTCGCTTGGATATGGTGATTATGACACGGGCTAAGACATGGTGGCTATGGCATTCACTTGGATAGGCTTACTATGACACGGGCTAAGACATGGTGGCAATGGCATTCGCTTGGATAGGCTTACTATGACACGGGCTAAGACATGGTGGCAATGGCATTCGCTTGGATAGGCCTACTATGACAGGGGCTAAAACATGGTGGCTATGGCATTCGCTTGGATAGGGTGACTATGACACAGGCTAAGACATGGTGCTTATGACATTTGCTTAGACATGGTGACTATGACACGGGCTAAGACATGGTGGTTATGACATATGTTTAGACATAGTGACTTTGACACGGGCTAAGACATGGTGATTATGACATATGTTTAGACATAGTGACTATGACATGGGCTAAGACATGGTGGCTATGACATGGGCTTAGACATGGTGATTATCGCATATGCTAAGATGGGATGACTATGATATTTGCTAAGGTATGGTGACTCTAACACATGCTAAGACGTGGTGGCTATGACATTCGCTTATACATGGTGGCTATGACACTTGCTAAAACATGGTGGCCATGACACATGCTAACACATGGAAGCTATGACATTCGCTTAGATAGGATGGCTATGACACTTGCTAAAATATGGTGGCTATGACACGTGCTAAAATGTGATGCTTATGACATTTGCTAAGACATGGTGACTATGACATTTTTGTAAGACATGGTGGCTATGACATTGGCTAAGACATGGTGACTATGCCACTTTTGTAAGACATGGTGACTATGACACGAGCTGAGACGTGGTGGCTACGCCATTTGCTTAGGTGCGGTGAATATGACACTTGCTGAGACATGATGGCTATTACACTTGTTAAGACATGGTGACTATGACACTTGCTAAGACATATTGGCTATGACATTTGCCTAGATATGGTGACTATCGGACTTGCTAAACCATGGCGGCTATGACATGTGCTAGGACATGTTGCTATGACATTCGCTTAGATATGGTGGCTTTGACATGTGCTAAGACATGGTGGCTATGACATTCGCTTAGATATGGTGGCTTTGACATGTGCCAAGACGTGGGGCTATGACATTCGCTTAGACATGGTGGCTTTGACATGTGCCAAGACATGGTGGCTATGACATTCGCTTAGACATGGTGGCTTTGACATGTGCCAAGACATGGTGGCTATGACATTCGCTTAGATATGGTGGCTTTGACATGTGCCAAGACATGGTGGCTATGACATTCGCTTAGACATGGTGGCTTTGACATGTGCTAAGACATGGTGGCTATGACATTCGCTTAGACATGGTGGCTTTGACATGTGCTAAGACATGGGGCTATGACATTCGCTTAGATATGGTGGCCTTGGCATGTGCCAAGACATGGGGCTATGACATTCGCTTAGATATGGTGGCTTTGACATGTGCCAAGACATGGGGCTATGACATTCGCTTAGATATGGTGGCCTTGACATGTGCCAAGACATGGGGCTATGACATTCGCTTAGACATAGTGGCTATGCCATGTGCTAAGACATGGGGCTATGACAGTCGCTTAGATATGGTGGCTTTGACATGTGCTAAGACATGTGGGCTATGACATTCGCTGAGATATGGTGGCTATGCCATGTGCTAAGACATGGGGCTATGACATTTGCTTAGACATGGTGGCTATGCCATGTGCTAAGACATGGGGCTATGACATTCGCTTAGATATGGTGGCTTTGACATGTGCTAAGACATGGGGCTATGACATTCGCTTAGACATGGTGGCTATGCCATGTGCTAAGACATGGGGCTATGACATTCGCTTAGACATGGTGGCTATGACACTTGCGTAAGCATGTAGCTAACTCAAACGATTCGTCTGATAAGTAGATTTTGCGTGGCATGTATTCAATAAGATGTAAGGTAATTGAAATGTTTTGGCAGAGGAGGTCCTGTGAATGAATTAGAAATGTACCAAACATAAAGGCTGGTACAACAAGTTTGAATGAAATGATTGGAAGATTTGTTTGAAGTTTGTTATGGCCACGGACTGTGAACAGCAAAAGAAGATAACAACGGCCAACTGGGGCGATAACAAAGGTTATTCCAGGACGTGGAACGCCAAGGGGTAGGGTGATGAGGCCTATTCAATGGCTGCACGTGGTAGAAGCTGCCGATGGCCCATCTCATGAAACTAGCATCGATATCGACAAGATTGCATGAAGCACGTCAGGCAGTTACTGATACTGATTCTCCCTTAGACCAGCCAATGATTCCTAAGGGGCCATACATTACAAAGAGTCAAATAGTGAAGCCTGAGACCTAAGTATATATTGGATTTGTAACCAAACATGACACATGTGTCTTGAATTTGTGGCTTTCTATTATGTTATGGTGTGGTTTTTAATACATAATTAATCGATGCCAAATCATATTACGTCATTGCTCGCTGGTTACAAAACCGGTGTATTGTTTACAGTTTTTCCTCTCATGTCTGCAGTTTGTGTCTAATATGTTTGACAACCGAAAAAAGCAGATATTAAGCAAACTGTGGATCCCAAGAGTTATTACATAATTTGACTTAAATTTTAGTTATTTATCACCTTAACCTTTTAAAATTTACAATTTTCCTATCAAAGAGAGGCAGAGTTGTTAAAACAACCTTTCGTGTATGTAACAATGACAGATGTGTTGTCTTTGCTGAAATCCTCAGTTCTTTATTACTATTTCGGCATCTCGTGAATTTTGAATCCATGCCATGGTATGAAAGTGAGCAGTGAAAAGAGCAAGCTAATGGTCAATAGCACAAAAAACCCACCTCTGCATATATAACCATGAATGACCAAGAGCTTGAAGAGGTGGATGCTTTTAAATACCTAGGCGCCACACTCACTAAGGATGGCGGCTCCTCTTCTGATATCAAGATCAGACTTGCCATCGCAACGTCCAACATGGCAAAACTTCATAGGATCTGGAAAAGCAAAGACATCAGCTT
>JAOWAY010125966.1:0-10827 GCA_028565895.1 Goniobranchus geometricus
CTCCTCCTCCTCCTCCTCCTCCTCCTCCTCCTCCTCCTCGTCCTATTCCCTCCATTTCTTCTTTTTTATGTCTATTGAATTATTCCTTAATTTTTTCATCAAAAAGCATTGTAAGGGAATTGATAAAGGAGGATCATAGCATTGTGAATGATGAAGATGAAAACTCCAACACAGCCTTGCACTTAGCCGCACAGTATGGTCACAACAAAGTGGCCAAAATGCTGCTAGATCTGGGAGCCGATGTTTCCGCCAGGTTTGAATTTAGCCTCTTGTGAAGTTGTCTCTTTGAACAGCAATTTAATGTTTAAAGTTAATGATATGTAAAACACCAGATGTTCTACTGTCTTTTCAGGCTTTTTTTGTTTTGTCTGATTTTGGCTAGAAATAGATTGTGTTCCTGATTTAGTTTTGAAAGTGTGCTTTAAGTGAAAGAGTAATATAGTCGCAGGGACTGGCAATCATCTTTTGATAAACTGTCATGATTTTGTGATGTCAAAGTTTTTATTATATGTTGTATTGATATATCAGGGCACATTATTTTGGTTTTTTGTTTTGTTTTGTTTTTTGTCTTGTTTTGCCTTTTTTTTTTTAATCAATCATAGACGGTTAAAAATTCTTGAAAGAAGATGGTTCTTTTGTTTTTGATTTGGACATATATTTTTGCTAAAAGAGGTATAAACTCTTAAAGCAAACAGTGACAGAATTCTTCCCCATAGGTAATTTAAGGTTGTTTTCTTATCTGAATTTATGTTAGCCAAAGACCACACAATTTATTGATTAAATTGTTATGAGTTTTCTAGGAAATATTCACCTAAATAAATTTATTTGTTCTAGAGTATCAGATACAGTTTATAGGCTGATAATGTGAGGAAGAGATAGTCATAGAAATTTGAATTCAATTACATTCTCTTGAGAAAGCTGAATTAAACTTTCAAACCTGAAAAATAAAAATTGGGATGTACAAACTAATTTTCTTCCATCAGAAATTACAACCAATGGACACCTTTGGATTTGGCCGCCTCAAAGGGTTGGACAAAAACCTGCAATGTTTTGTTGGAAGAAGATGCACCTGTTGACCCTACTGACAAGAACAAGGTTGATAGAGTTTTATTGTTCTGTTGTTTGCTGTATACTACTTCAACAGCTAAACATGTATTGTGCTTTATTCTATGTAAAGAGAAATAAGCAACTACAGGGACTTAAGATTTCATTAAAATTATGCTTTGATGCATGGAAATAGAATGTTTCAGCCTTGTTTGGATTCAACTTATTTTCCCTGTCTAATGCCGGCTCCACTGTATATTGAAATAACGTCAGATTATGATTGTCGATGGTAATAATGCAAGAACTGTATTTACATATATTTTCCATATACACCAATTCTCCTTCAATTTGTATCACTATGTCTGAATTTATGAAAAAGAAACTGTTGTAATTTGTCAACCTGTTACAGAAAGTGCCTAGGGTTTATGCAGTTGTTTATGCGGCATTCTAAAGTATAAATTTAAATAAATATATATTAACTGAGGGTTTTTTGGGTTTTTTGTGGGAAGGAACAAAAAGTTGATAATTTGTTCTTGTTGTTTTCTTTTTAACCTCCCACCTACCCCATCCCAGACCACCCCTCTTCATCTTGCGGCCAGTTCTGGTCATGCCAATGTTGTTGAGTTGTTATTGGAATGGGAAGCTGACGTTACCTTCCAGGATGATGAAGGACGCAATTGTTTGGACAGGGCTATTGAAAATAATCAACAGTAGGTAGTAAACATAATGCCAAAAGATAAATATATGGCTTTATAGTTGGATCAGTATCCACCATTTATCTCTGATATTGCTGAAGGCTTTCTGCCGAATGTCAAGAAGTCAGAAAAGAAAGGGGGAGGTGGCCCTGTAAGAAAAGTCAAGAAAACAAAAAAAGATGTTTGAGTCCGTACCACTTTTTCTCTTTCCATTATGTGCTCACATCACTCACAGTTCTTCACACAAGCCCATACATAAACACACACACACACACTTGATACCATATTTAAATGTGGATGGGATGGAAGAAGGAATGAAATTTTTGTAGTCCTTCTTAATTCCTTCTTTTAGCAGGAGGCACCACACTCATGTTTTATGAGTGCTGTCATAAAATTTAAAATGCCCTCTATTTCTTTGAAATAGAGATGGCTGAGACAATTTTATGTACTTTATTATTAGACCCCTGGCCAGGACTTGGGGTCAGTGTGTGCTTATGGCCAGAGTGACCGTGCTTTGTGTGTGTGGTTTATAAGGCAAAAAGTTGGTAAGGGTTAGTTATTTTGTGTGTTTAACGTCACTTTTCAACATCACAGGTTATATCAGCGATGGTGCTATTTTGACATGCTTCTGTGCTCCCACACATGAGCCATAAGGTATAGCACAACTCGAATGACTCACCCAGTCACATTATACTGACACAGGGCTGACCAGTCTTAGTACTGTTCTCATAATGCTGAGCACCAAGTGAGACAGTTACTAAAATGCCAATTTTAAAATCTTAGGTATGATTCGGCCGGGGATCGAACCCGAGGTGGAGTTGGTAAGAGTAAGCTTGCGTGCTTGTGTTGGGAGCAATTTTGAGGTCCACTGTATCAACAACTTAATGAATTAATAGAAGTAAAAAATGGTAATGTAGTCAAATAATGTACTGTAAATATACCACCAATGAATTAAGCCTCAGAGAGTCCTAAATACTCATATTCTGCACAAGCTCTTAATGCATCATGTTAAAGCAGGCCTGTAGATCAAAATAGTGTGTCTCATTATTTTTCTTGTATTCCTATCATAATGAGCTGGATGCCTTTTCGTACTGGCACTTAGGCATTTAATGTGTACATTTGAATCTCTAGGCAAACAGCCCTGGTCATCATTAATTCTACCGTGTGGAAAGATGCTTTGCGCAATGCTACCAAAGATCCCTTGACAGGCTATGTAGATACACCAATGCGAAAACTTATCCGCAAAATGCCAGGTTTGTTGTAACTTCTCTTTTATGTCCACGTTTCATCTCAAGAGCAAGCCATTAATTAAAGGCCATATTTTAAGCTGTTCAGAAAATTTTGTTGCAAGTGTCAGCCTGAACTGAAATTAAAAGTGGGGTTCAAAATAAACTTTATTCCCTGTTCATGTCAGATTATCAATAAGATTCTTTTTTTCTTCTGACAGATGTCGCAGAGAGAGTATTTGACCGCTGCCTCAGCTATGGTGCTGAGAAAAATCCTGAGCGTTTGGATTATGAGATCACATTTGACTATGAATTTCTGGATGATGGTTATGCAAAATGGATCAGAGATGGAATCAAACGGATTGAAAATCCTGACAGCAGTGAATTTGGGTCATCCTCAGGTATATTTTTTAATATTCTTGCTTTTCAATGATTCCTCTTTTGTAAACTGTCTATAATTTTGACTCCCAATGTCTTCAAATGCAGTATCTGAATTGTATTGTGCACCTATATCTTCTCCTTTGCTTGTTGAATCATTTTCTGTTGTCTGTAAAAACGCTGGATTTTTCCAATAAACTCATAAGAGCACGATCACAGGTTTCAGGGAGGTTTAATATTTGTATTAGATATAGCATCTAATTTTTGCTTTTGTCCAACCCAAACAAATATTGTTACGCTCACGGTAAATTACAAGAAAACCCTCAAAGATTATGCACCACTTATCATTCACATGTCTATTCATAATATTTTACTTTAGATAGAAGAGCCTTCAATTACTCCAGATCATTCTAAAACATTCAAGAACAAAAGCGAACGATGTAATAGCTGAAGAAGAACAAAATAATTACAGTTTCCCTCAGCCCAACACAAACAGAACATGCCTATAGGCAAAATTTGTCTTTAAACAAGTCCATCACACAATTATACACAATTCATGGATGAAGTTTGGTCCAGATCTATGGAAGAGTAAATTCTTGAAGCACGACTTTGCAGCCATTTCTTTCATCTAAATTATGGGGGCCTAGCTGTTTTTCATTTCAACTAGTAATTCCTTTGAATTAGAAGAACGGTAACTTTCATGAGACTCAAAGTTCTCTGACAATTGATCTTAAAGGCTGGACATTTAACTCTTTAAGTATTTCCCTTGCATTCTTACATCCTCCCTGCACCTTTAGATGTCACAAAGGGCCTCAACATTTAATCACCAGCAGTCCCTGTCCCAGACCGCTGCCATTGTGGTCATTCCCATCAGCCTGGCCTCACACATGATGGTTCTTTGTAAGTGTTCCTTTCTTGAGGCGTCCACAACAAATGATTTTCACTGCCCTAGAGTGAGTTTACCTCTGAGGCAGATCTTGGGGTAAGGGTGTGGGGTAGGCCTCATGCCCAACCCTCCCATGTATCCGGGATTTGGACCAGCTGCTTCATTACACAGCTGCATTACATAACATCTTTGAAATAACATGTGGAACAGATAGAGAGTCCTTTCATGAGAATTCATGTCCTTGTAGGCAATTAAGAAAAGTGTGATTTAAGCTTTTTATACATTTCAAAATGGTTCCCAAAAATAACCCCTATTTCTTCCGATTGATTTTTCCACCATCTTAATGTGTTACATCTATTATAAATCTTCATCTCACCAATACAAATTATGCAATTTCTCTTTTAGGTAGCTCCTATGGTGGAGATGAAGATGATACACGCCTTCCGCCAGATGCTGAGCAATACACAAATGATACCAACATCCTGAAGAAAAACCATCCCATGTCTATTATGGTGAGTTGCTGAACCCAAAACAAGAAAGAAGATAAAAGGCTGTACAGACTTTACATTGATTATTCCCCTATGAAGGCCATCTCCATGGGGAGCATACATAGGAGCGGCCTGTTTAGCTCATTGCACCACCCATGTGACAAGATCTTCGGCTGCCTTTTGTCAGGTATTCATGACAACTGAGTCGAATGAGGTTAGCGTAGTCAGTTGCTTTACCTAAGGACAGGACACCAATGATTTATGGTTAGAGCCTGACCGACCAGTGAGGCTTGATCCCACACAATTATGCCCCTTTGCGCTGTTCATGCTGATTGCTGCTTGACACGGCTCGTCATGCGTTGTGTTAACCACTGAGTTACTGACTTTTTACTTGGGTAGTTTAATCTCCTACAAGGTCTAGGTGTGTGCTTTAAACCATTTCACTATTCCTTGGTCAGTCCTAAAAAAGCCTCGGTGCCATTCTGAAAATGTTTAACTCCAAATACTCCTAATGCCACATTTTGGGACCAGAAGATTCCATGTCGGATATTACTTGCCCTACTTTAGATGGGAAATTTGAGACCAATGGAAATGCATCATTATCGTGATGTGATCTAAATGTATCAAATGACTGTGTTGGATTTCCACACTTTAAAGATACATGTCCAAAAAAATTCTACATCTATGATGAACTTGTATGTTTAGAGAACAGCATCGACGATAGATATTAAGAAGGGAGCATTTAAGAAAAATTGTATCTCTCTGTTTTATTTACAGGTGTCATCTGAGAGAGAAGACTTGCTCGCCCACCCTTTGGTCACCTCACTATTGACTCACAAATGGAATACATTTGGCCGTTTCTTCTATTACCTGTCATTTTTCATCTACTGCATATTCCTCGTCTTTTTGACTGGTTACATGGTTGAGTCAGAGCCCCCTCATAATTTGTGAGTCATTACTTTGAACACAACATCATTTTGACAAAACGAAGGATGCGTTTGATAAGAAATTATCGGGCCCTTTTAAATCTCATTTAAATTCATGAAGAATATATCAATTTATTCAAATAAAGACCAGATCTTTAGTCATGGCTCTCAGAATTAGATCTATATTTTATCATACGGTCAAACTTTGAAAAAGATTTACCTTATTGAATTTTTTTTTCTCTCAGAGACTCACCTTAATTAAGTATATGCTTAGAATCTCACTGGGCCATTATGATGTGGAAAAGAATTCATGTCTATTTTTCAATTTCAATATTCAATTTCTTGTTGATAAAAATTTTGCTTGTAATTAGATATAAACATGCATATTTTAATAATAGCTTAACAAGCCTTCGTGAGCTATTAACTGACATGGAAATTTGCACATTTAGCTGGTAAAGGAGAAAATGTAAAATCACATGATTTACTAAAAAAGAAAAGGACATGTTATTTCAGTTGCCATCTCCAATTGGTTTGGTTTGCATGATCTAAAAATATTTGGTGGTTATAACAGCGTACATTTTAGGTTTGATAGCCGTATTAGATATTGTTAATTCTATTTCCCTTTTTTAGATAACATTTTTTTATATTTTCGTAAATCAAATCTCCATTTAGTTACCATCCATTTTTTTTTTTCGGTGGTATCCCTAATGCTTATTTGTTATTCTTGTTTTCCTCTCTTACTTCGTTTTCTCTTTTGAAAACACGTCTGTGCTACTTCTGTTCTTTTGCTTTTACCTAGCCTATTGCCTTACTTTTTCCATGGGTACTAGATGATCTAACAGCACTGAAAAGAGCCCAACAACAAACAGAGAGACAGACTGACAAGATATTCAGTTTCTAGGATTCCTGTGCTGTGTGTTTCCTATATAGTACCATGAATAAGTAAATCTAAATCATTGTAAATCATGTGTTTGATTTGGCACCAATGAAACCCCAGTATTAATTTTGCATTCCATCTGATGTACAGCACAAGTGATGAGCAGGAGGCCATTGAGGATAACTCTTGCGTAGCTGTTAAAGATGTCCACTCTCAAGACTTATTCCCTAAAATTGGAACTTATGTCATCATTGCCCTAGCGGCTTTCAATGTGCTGAAAGAGGTTGGTTATTTTCTGTAATCTTTTAAAATAGACAATATGTACAGTGAAGATTCGTACAGAAATGCAGAACAGAAGAAACAATAGGAGTGAGGGGTGAAAGTATTGATAAGCAATGTATCGTCATTGCATTTCATCCTTGGCAGGATATTGGTCACTTACAAGGGATTTTTGTCTTTCCCTGTCTTGACATTTCTTTTCAAGCTGAATTCATGTGTACTTCATCTCTCACATGTCTTTGTCATTATTTAGAAGTCATATTATAAAAAGGAAGAAGGCATTCAGGGAATGCTCAATCAATTGCTGGCTGTTTACATCCTTCCAGTGCTGTCAGACGTCGTACAGGGCCCCAACCTTAAATCGCCATCCAGCTCTGTCCTGTGCTGCTGTCATCACTGCTGTTATTGTGAACATTCCAGTAGCCCTGGACTCTCTTGTGGTATTGCTTTTCAGTGTCTCTCAAGGGTGCCCTCTCTTTCTTTGCCCTCTATCTCCCAGACCAGGGCCTGTTTTGTGATTTTGGCATAATTTCTTCTACAAACATGGCCCAGACACTGCCATCTCATCTTGATTACTAATGATACTGGTGGTTGTCCTGATAGCTCTCATATTTCTTATGTGGTATTGAATTCATTCCATTTTTATAGATATGTTTCTCAAAAACATCCACATTTCTTCCTATCTTTGTTGACTTCAACTTTCTGCTGTACATACCAATATTGACAGGACGTTGGATTTGAATAATTTGAGGTTTGTTTTTGATGGAATTGATTTGTGTAATATATTTCATGAAGAATTTATAGATGTATTATAGAGTGAAGAAGTTTTACTGAGTTAGTCAAGATATCATATCATGAAGAATTGGGCTTGAGGCAGTAAATTACATAAATGCGCATTGAATATGTTTTTTAAATATGAAACTGCACAATAGAAATGTTATTTATTTTTATTATTATTATGAATAAGCGACCCGTGTAAGTCCATGCATTATTATATTAAGAGTTGTGACAGAGTTAGTTGAGATATTATATTATGGAGAAGTGCCAACCTGATGTTCTCTCTAACATACCCATTTCTGATCTTGTCCATCAACTTTACACCCAAGGAGAAATGCTATGTTTTTATCTAAGCCTTTTTAATTTCCCTCTCCAACCCGTCTATACTTCTTCTTGACCTCCATTACACAATATTTGATGCTTCAAGCTGTTGTTTGTTGATACTTAATCTCATCATCTACCTTCTTCATCTTCTTGCTTTGCAACAGAACTATGGCTCCATTCTCCTTCACATTAATTAATACATACGTTTGTGTAGTCCAGTCTTATTCTAACAGCCCCTGGAAAGGAATAGCACTGGATTAATGAGAGCATGTAGATAGATGCCTATATGTATCATAATGTCATTTATTCTTCAAAATGTCCTTGCTTTTCATTTTGAAAGCTTCTGCAAATCTACCAAGCCAAGCTGAATTACCTAGGCTGGACTAACCTTATAGAATGGATTGTCTACATCACAGCACTTTTGTTGGTCATCAGCTTTAACGACTGTCAACGAGACACCGGCTATAGATATGTAAGTTATACTTTCTCTTTATCTCTGTTTCTATAAAGGTGAAGATTTGTGATCGGATTTTCGCCTGATTGTTACCTAAGTGTCTTCAACATATCAACCTGATAATAAATCAGATTATGTGATGAGGTTATTATATATATATATGCAAAAAGTACCAAAAGATTTTCTCATCAATCAGAAATCAGGTAAGTCAATCAGAGATATGATTTGAAAGATATTTCAGATCCAAAGATTAGAACTATAATTCATACTTTATTCGATAGATATTAGGGGAGAGATCAATTTAAATTCTAAACTTTTTACAGTTTTTCATGTGAAACTTGCCTTTATGTTGTCACTGTGTGTATGTCTATGAACCCTACAAAAGCTGGACCATTTGACTGGATGTGTAGTCCATTGTTCTTTAATACTGAGGAATGAATGACTCAGTAATGGCACGCATGTTCATGGGAGGGACAACATCACTTCTCTGGTTTATACAAATTCCTGTATTTAGCATAGAGGGCTAAAAGTAGCTTGCAAACCCATTGGCTATTACTTTAATTATAGTACATGTCACTTCTGGGTCAATTTCTATACATAAGGAACTATAGAATTTTCCATTTAAAAGGTCAGGGTCCAATGCCAAACTATGCAGTAAATTCATCCCCACCGAGCTTCCTATCTTACCGAGGTTTTGAGGGATGTATTTACTGCTGCTGATCTTCTGGGGTTACCAGACTTCACAGGGGATATATTTCCTGCATTATCTTCAGTAAGGTTAAGATCTAATCAGCCTGTCATAGATCTCGATTCTCTTTAGAGTCTGACGTCATCATATGCCAATTGTCTAGTAAAGTGAACATTATTGAGTGCTATTTTAGTTGACTGTCTACCAAGATGCCACTATTGAAACGAATGGTCTATCACTGAGTTAGTCTAATAACTGATGTACTTGAGAATCTTCCAGTTTCCTGCTGTGTCAATCCAAAATCCGAGCATATTTCCTTTGTGCTCATCCAGGCATGAGACTGTCATTGATTGCATTTAGAAATGTGATATGATTCAAAACTGCAAATAAATGGAATGTTGAAACTTTCATTCTTGAGGTTGGGTCTCCATATAAATTGTATGCTTAAAAAGGTTATAATGATACATAAAACGATTATTTTAAACTACATTATACCCTAAGAATATATAATAAAATTCATGATGAATGCAACCAACGGAATTAAGAATAGAGGAGGGTATTATGCATATGACAGTGATTACTACTATACTTTACTACTATGAAAAGTAGTAGTGATTACAGTGATAAAAAAAACAACAGACACAGGCAAGTTCATGACAAATAATTGACAACTAAATGAGATTTTAAGGAGTTTTTGAAGGAATCATGGGATGGGGCATTTCTCAAAGTAACAGGAAGGTTGTTCCAAATTTTGGAACCTGGAAAGACAAGGATCTCTCCCTGAAGCCCCTCAATCTGACCCTTTGTTGAGACAAAAAGCCTCTGCTTGAGGACAGAAGCTCTCTTTCTGGATTATACCTCTCAAGAATGTCAGTAAGCTACTTAGGGAAGAAACTGTCATTTAAACATTGATTGGTCAGAGACGAAATTGTATAATCAATACGAGCTTTAAGCTGGAGGTAGTGAATGGACTTGAGAACATCCAGTTATAAATTGTCCACCCTTCTGGTCACTATTCCACCCACTTATGCAAGGCAAGTATCACCAGTGACTTTGATCTCAATGCATCACGCACTCTTGACCAAACACCATGTGACATTTAATCACTTCTTCACCCTTTTTTCACATGACAATTTGTACTTGTGGCAACATTTGATCTAAATGCGTTGGACCCCTTGCCATAAATAGATGACAAGCCTGACCATCAATGTCTGTTTTTTGTCCAGTTAACACAAAACAAGCAGCTAGTCTGTGGTCAGTCATGTGGGAGTTTCATCAGACCAAGTTATCGATGTAGACTGTCAACTAAAACAATAGATAGTTGTGTCACTTTATGTTGCTACATTAAGTCCAAATAAAGTCATTTAGGCATACCTTCGTGACTTAAATAGAACTAATATTCACCTATGGGAAGGCTGTTGTCTGATAATAAGACTTACACCACAGGCCCAAAGGGTTTTGGGTGTTTGTTTCAGGCTTGACTGGCGTCTGAACAATTGAACAGGTTTTCTGATTTTTTTCTTTGCCCTTATCTTGTGGTAGGTAGGATATGCCTGTCTACAGCCATCAAAGATGGAAGATAAACCTGGACATCCTATGCAAATGCCTTACATGTCTAAGAACCCTTGACTCTTGAAAATAATAGAGGACTGCTGAAAGGATGTTTCTAAATTAATTCTTACCATTCCTTTCCTTTCATTTAGTCTTTGACCATTCTCTTAGATGACATCAGGAAGGGCATGCAGTAAAACACTTGTCATAAATCTATGCAGCACTCCTTCCCCC
>JAOWAY010126077.1:0-10825 GCA_028565895.1 Goniobranchus geometricus
TATGCTCACACCTGTCGAGGGTACTAGCCCTGTTTATCCAATAAAAAAAATATGATTAGTGTTTGTTGTAGGAATTAATTCCATATAGTCCTGCCTCAACAGCGGCGTAATATCGAGGGATTAGTGTCATGGGATGGTGCTAAGCACTTTTCGCCAGTTTTTGTTGTAGGATAAGTAACGGAAGAATTTTTTTCATACTTTAAAAAAGTCGTATGGAGTCGTATGCTGACATTTATAATTTATTGTTTGCTGCCAAACTTTTCTCAAAACTAACCAAACCTTTATCTTATTTTCCTCTTCATTTTTCCATCTCTCTTTCTATTGTGTGTGTGACTTTGTTCCCCCACTTTTCAGAAATTTCTCCATCTTTCTTTCTAGTTTTTTGTTTGTTTTTTGTTCCCACTCTTTGCTCCATCTTTCTTACTATTTTTCCCTTGCCTTTTGTACAGCTCTACAACTGGTGAAAAATCATTTTGGTGAAGCTTCCCCCCCTTTTTTTTTTTGCATAAGGCATTTTCAGCTTTTAAAAGTATTTTTATTAAAAAATTAATGTCTTACTGATGGGCTGGCAAGTGCTAGCAAAGTAAGGTGTAGGATAGTCCATGTAGTGGACTGGCAATTCAAAATCGAAGGGGATTAAGTAACCTTCATTGTGTTGATAGGCTGTTAAGCAAAATGATGATTGGCTATATATATAAATTCATCAATAGATTCACTCTTCAATATCGCCATAAAAACACCCAACTCAAGACAAAGCATGATGAGGGCCTAGTCATCTTTTTTCCATCCTCTTTCCATACCTCCACAAGTTTGTGGCATCTATAATTGGTAGCATTGCATAGAGAGCCTCAATATACTTGGGGAGTGTAAATGGTGATCCTCAATGAAATCGCTATCAGTCAACCATGAAGCTGACATTATCTATGTTCTGAAATGTTCACTCAGGTAAGGTGGCGTCTGTGCTACAATTTAGTCATCTAGACTCTCAAGGTGTGATCAAGTTGTCTTGTAAGGTAATGAATCCATGATTAAGGTCTGTTTTGAGGCACCAGTCGCTTTGTCTTAATATTCAACAAGGGTTTCTACATGTATTAAATTAGGAGCATGGGTGAAAAATTATTTAAAACTTATGGTTTTGCAATGAGCTCAATAATAATAAAAAAAAAAGGTTAAAAGACGGAGGCCTGATCGAAGAGGCGGGATATAAGAGGGGTGTTTAAAGTAGGAAAGAATCTATTTCATGAGTGCAGCGGGTTTTAAGGCAGTGGGTTACCACCATACATTTATTATTTTTATATCTAGATTCTAGATCCAGAAATATTGTAATAGAATCTAGATTCTTATCCAAAGTTGTCTAATTAAAGCTTTTAAAATATAATAAATGTACATTATTATATGCGGCTGTGAGATGAGGAAGAATTGCATCTTTGTCGCACTTTGCAAAGTATCTACCACTGGTCTAAGAAAAAACAACAATCAAGAATGCTAGTTAAAGATCGAAAACCAGAGTACAGTGGGTGCTCCTGGTTTTGAACTTTCATGTTCTATACACCTTCAAATGTTTTGTTGTTGAATTTAGATCTGAAGGTTTTCCAATATCAACAACCCATTCTCAATATTTCTACTGCTAAAGACCAACTGTAGTTGAAATACTTAAAGCAAAAATTTCTTGTTCTTATACTTACAGCCTTTAAGTTGCTATAATTTAGAGGCCTTCACATCACAGTAGATCTTTAGTCTCTAACTAGTTCTGTTCAACAAAATTCTTCTCATTCATACCAACAGCCATCACGTATCTTACTCCCTTAATTCCATCAGTGGTCTATTATAGGCAAAAGATCATTTACTGTTCTATCTTATCTTCATACTGTAAACTTGACAAAGCAATTTTTATTAGAAAGTTCAGGTGAATTTCTTTGTATTGACATTAAACTCATTCCCATTCTCAAACAAGACAGATAAAAAGATTTTACATGAAGTTTTACATCAGCTATCTTGACAGGAGATAAGACGAATTTACATGTTTTAATATTGACTTTGCTGTATCAGTCCTGCGTTTTTGTATGGAGTCCATAATCATGACTTTGTTCTAATATGCAGCCTTCAATTATTGACTATAATTTATGTTGCATTCTAATACACAGCCCCTTTTCTCCTACTCTTTAACATGTTCCATACTTTGTTACATTATTACAATGTGGACAAGAAAAAAAAAGGTGAAATGACTCAACAAAATAGTGCTTGAATTCACATGTAAACTGCAATGTATGGCTTTGTTTACCTGGACACCATGAAGCACAAGTGTCTAGACAATTGATGAATGCAAGAAAAGTCATTATTGAAATGTCTTCATCTGCTCTTATCTAACCGCATGAAAACAATAATGTAGTGTAGATGGAGGATAAGCACATGTTGTGTTCTGATCACACACTAGAATGATGCTGTTTTGACACTTTCAAAGATTCACCAATAGAGCAATGATTAGATCAGGGGCTTATGGCATGGACGTCAGCAGTGAAAAAAGCAAGGTCATGGTCAACAGCACAAGGAACATCCCTATGCAGATCCTTATGAATGGTCAACATCTTTAGGAAACCTCAAAAACCTCGGTGACACACTTACCAAAGATGGAAGCTTTACCATGGAGATAAAAACCAGGCTCACCATTGCAACATCCAGATAGTAGGGACATCAGCTTTCCATAGAAAATAACAATATATTCGAAGTCCTGGTCGTATCCATCCTTCGTTACAGCTGCGAGAGCTGGACCATGACAGCTGAGACAACTCGAAGAATACAGAGGTTCGAGAACAATCCTACAGACGATTGTTGAAAGCATCCTGGAGCACCAATGACTTTGTTCGTGCCCAAATTACATTATGGGCAGGTCCCCAAGAATACCTCATTGTGCTTTTGAAAAAGAAGAAATTGGCATGGTTCGAACACGTCAGGTGCCACAATACTGTAAAGAAGACAGTCCTCTAAGAGACTTTAGAAGGTGGCTGGAAACGTGGAAAACAAAAAAACCCCGCAAAAAACTGGATGGACAACCTTAAGGAGGGGACCCGACTCATCAGCCCCACCTTCATAAGAATAGGTGAGGACAGAACCGGCTGGCGATCTTTAACACTTCAGATGTCCACTATGTCTCCCCTATGACTAACCAGTTATGGGAATGAGTGAGTGAGGGAAGTTCAAAACACAGAGTGAAGTATGGAAAAAATGAAATAAATATATGAAGAAAGCTGATCCTAAATCCTTTTCTGGCAATGATTTGCTCAATTAATTTTTTATGTTCAAGGTAGTCATGAAAAGCTACTAGAAAATAGTCAATGACAATAGGATTTAGAGAGTCACTAAATTCAAATGACACAAGATTGTCACAAAGCAGAGGTATGGCTGGTCGCTTCAAATTCAATGACACAAATTTTCTCAAAAGCCGCTTTAGGTACGGCTGTATTTCTCATAATATATGGTGGAGGTCATGACTGCAAGAGTTCAGCGGTCTTTCAATTTTTCACAGATGAGTTTAAAAGGCTTACACTTCTAGTTCAAGTTACAGGCTTTCTTTAGCACATGTTTTCCAAAGACAGGCTGAGTTTAAGAAGCCCTTTTTGAGCGGGATCAGCTCACAAGGCTAGAGCTTATCCTGGTTTCTAAAACATGAAGCAAACTGTGACAGACTGTATCCATCACTCTCTGAATAGGATGCTAGTCTATTGCAGAGTCTTTTCCAGCCAAAGCTGTACCCATTTTCACCTGGGTCTAGTGAAGCAAGGGGATGAATTATCTTGCTTAAGGAAAAAACGCATTTGTCTGTAAGGAGAATCAAACCTGCTGCCTCTTGCTCCACAGGCCATTGCTCTACCACTGAGCTTCAGGGCCCTCCCTGGGAGAGATTGGATAGAAGAAACCTTTTCTGGTGAAATATGTTTTGAGTTTAGAATGTTTTATACTGCATCCAGAAACCTGTAAAATAGACGTTTATGGAATGAAATACAAATTTAGATGGTGAAATCTTCACTCTAGTCTATGTCCATCAGAGCAGGTCTTTTTTACCAGTTTTGTGGTGTTTTATTTTGTTAACTTCTTGAATATCTTTGCTTTCACCACCACAGCCTTGATTTTAATATATATTTTATTTTTATGGTTTATGATTTATGTCAACAGAGTACTCAGCCTTGAACAATACCATTGATGAATTGAACAAATTTTTAGATGTCTGGGATGCTCGTCATGATCAGCTGAGGTCGGAAATCAAGGAAGCCCTTGAGGAAGCTGCTGAAAATGCTACCCCAGCCTCAAGTGAAGATGTAGGGGAGCCTTCGACTTTAGAACACCCATCAGAAGATTCATTACCAGAAAGCAAGGCAGAGGAATCACCAAGTGACACTCAATCCTGAAACGTGAATGCATCTTAGGATACACCATACTTTCATTACCATTCCCTCATGTTTAAGTAGTATCACTTGAAGTTATTCTATGTCTTTTCCACATTGATCATTACTATTCCTCCTTTTAGCTTTACAAAAGTTAAACTGATTCATCATTTTGGCCTTTTTTCTTCTCTGCCAAACTGAAAAAGTGATTCTTAAGTTTGTTTTATTCCAGGGTTTTTTCCATAATTTTGCTAAAATACAAAACAGACAAAGCAAATCACCACCACAATTTCCCATGTTTCAATTTTTAAATGCTTTTCTTAGCATGACATACTTTTAATCTCATTAATCACCTCCAGTTGTTTTTCTTTTCATTTAAACTAAAATATGATGTTGAATAATATTCATTTGTTTCTAGAATTCTGTATAAAACTCTTACAGGACACTCAACCAAACAAACAAACAAATTTCCAGACAATTTTCTATATATTGTTATTGATCACTAGTATTCCCCTTTTCCCCTTGAACAAGAGTAGAACTCTTCTATTTCTGGTAAAAACTAAAAGGTAACAGAACAAGTGCATTAAGAACTAGGATTGGGTTTTCCAAAACAAACCACCCTACTAAGCCACGATCGTGGCTCTACGTGTGCTGCTGGGGAAGCCACGATCGTTGCTTCATGTGCTAAGAGGGTTAAGGACTCGGGGTCTCTCTGAACAACCAGCCTTAGCAACTAGACAATGTACAACGTGATTGTGTATGAACATGAGTTTCGTTACATTGGTCTATTTGTATATCATGCTCAAGGTAAAAAAATCAGAGATTTAGCCATTATATATGCAATGATGATGGAGCCAAGAAACATTTATAACTCTCAATGGCCTCTAAGGACCAGTGGAGGTTCAACAATCTCCTCTTCCACAAACTCTAAGGGTGTAAATTGTCCATTTTGGGTTTTTTAATGGTTCTGGTGACGTGCTTGACATTGGAAGGCAGTTCATTCTTGGGGGGTGGAAGGATCCGCTACCCCTGTGGCAGTAGAACTGGAATGGTCGTCTGGTATAAGAAGAAGAGGTGTTGAACATAGGTCCCTTACCTCTAGAGGCTTTGCCTCTTGAGTTTGTAGACAGTCTTGAAGACGAGCATGTTGAAAGTACTGATAGCTCAGCTTCGAGTCGAACGTTTGTTTGAGAACTTTGTGAAAAGGCATGTGTGTTGTTCTCGAAAGATCTAAACAAACAACCAGTCTCGTCGTTTAAAAGGTAGAACGAACCTCTAAGTTGCTGTATTCGCTCTGTAGGTAATTGACTTGGGCATAAAACATTGTGTAGAGGGATTGATTGGAGATTGCTTTCTGAAAGAGTATATTGACCCTGCTGTCCCTGTGGCAAAAACCGTCAAGGCCTTGAGGCCAGTCTCGGCAAACCTAGCTTCTTTGTTGATCACTTTAAGAGTGGGTTTGCATTCCGACCCGATTCCTATCGCACTGTCATTGACTGCAATAGTGTGGTATTTGAACTCGAGACAGATGATCTCTCAGTGAATCAAATGAATCATCACTGAATTGCCTATCTTTGACGTAGAGCATCTGAATGTTTTTGCAATTTGTGAGTCTTAAATTCTAATTTAACCATCAACTCAAACAATGGTCCAATATCTGCAGAATTGTGCGCACTCTTGTGAGAAACCAAATAAAATGCCCACCTAATTTCTGCCTCCAGGGTATCATTAGTAGATGCATGAGGTGTCAATTTGGGTTGCTGGCAAGGATCTCTTTCAGGGCTGTAGCTAGCTTTCCATCAATATGCTCGACTGTCAGGTTTTCAAATGGTTTCTGGCACAGCATTTTTGTGGCCTGAAACGTCGTGCTGTCTGTTTTTGCATTGTGTTTTTTTTACCGCAATTTCTTCTAATATCTTCATTTTTCAGTCCTAGCATTCTTTTCCTGAGTGTATGTTATATTTCATTTCTCTCTCTTTTCAATGATTTCTTCTTTTTTTTTTCATCTTTTGAATTTTGAATACTGATTCTTTTGTTCTTCTACTAAATGGATAATCTAGCGATATCCGGATCCAGTGTGCGGTTGTCTTTGTTTTTTACAACAATCCCTGCACATTCTATAGCTGATTCTGTGTGATCTCTTTATGAACACATTTACATTTCCTTTCTGTGCTTTTTCAGTTGTGTTCACATCTGCCAGTCGTGGGCCAAGTGTGCATTGGAATTTTGCCCAGTTGTTTCTGCTATTTGCTATGCTGGATATGTTTATATTCATTCCCTGGCTTTGTGAGCTGTCTTTACGATACTGTGGTCTTTGCCACAGTTTGTATTGTTTAAGTTTGTTATAACGAGCCGATGGTCTGTTGTTATTAGTTTGCCCATGTAAGACCTGGCAATGGCTGCAGGAAAAGGTCAAAACAGGTTTTTTTTTCTTCTCCTTCTACTTCTGTCAGTAGGCATGGGATGTGTATCAGTGTCAACCATTTTGTCTGATGAAAACAAAACCGATTATAGACTTGGATTGGCTTGTTGAGATCACGTGATAAGAAAAGTCACGTGCTCAGTGGACTATGCTTCTTACTCCCATGTAAGCTTTGGACTATGCTCGTTTCTCAAATGTATACACTAATTTAAACATCAAATAAACAGCGACTATGCTCTATTTTTCGATTGGATGTGTTGTTCACTCGATAGAGCACTGTCTAATCTAATCATGGTGTATAGGAGATAGCATAACCCTTTCCCCACTGGGTGGGTCCAATGGACCCAGGAGCGCTGTATTTTGCTCTCTATCTATAATGTTATCAATCAGATTCAGTTGTGATCGCATGTATTTTCCTAAATATAATCTGTTTACAGGATATTCGAGCGAAAAGCTCATAGACTCAACACATTTTGAGATAACGAATGCAATTTTTTTTCTATCCATTAACCCCTGGCTGGGTCCAATGGACCCTTATATTATTTTTAGAGCAAAAATATGAGACAAAAACAAACTGTAAGCACCAATTCAAGTAATACTATCTGAAGAGTCAATGGGATGTTATATGTTGGATTTCAAACTAGTAACATTTATTTTACACACAATATGGTATAAAAGAATACTGCATAAATGACCATTCACAATAGCAATATTTAGTAAGGAGAAAAGTAAATAATCAATAATCAAAAAGTTTCAAACGATAAAATGCAATCATGGCTTAGTGTGACTTGACTGGAACTAGCAGTTCAAACAAATTGTTTTATAATGTTCTTGGCAAATGGCCTGGCCACATTTTGTGCAGCGTGTCCTAGTCTTTCTGTCCTTCTTTGCTGGACACAGGCCGCAACGCTTTTTCTTTATTGGACCTTGATCTGCATCCACGGCAGGCCTCTTTGTGGCAGATCTTTGAGTTTCAACAATAGGCAGAGATGATGAAGTAGGGGAGATGGTATCTAACACACATTGGATATTGTGCTTGATAGATAAATTCAAAGTTGGAACCGCTGACCGTCGACGAATTTGTTCAATGCACATTTGACGAGCAGCAGCTAAATTGAACTGCTGCCTGTTGTCCTTGTGGGACAAAGAATCATATGGAAATTTGAATTTCCAAATAACTCTGGCAGCAATTGAAGAGAGGTCCAAAGTGTTGAAAAACATAACAAGTGGCCATCGTTTGGATTTCCTCTTCACGGTGAAGGAATGAGCCATTTGATCCATGGCATCGACACCACATTTTGTCTTGTTGTAGTAGATAACTATTGCTGGTTTTCCAGTTTCTTCATCAATGTCCGGAGAGGAATGCATTGAACTCAGTACAACTACATTCTTTTCTTTTTTATCTTGAAGCGACACAAGAGTTGTATGTTTCCTGAAGGCAAACTTAGATTCCCGAAGAGCTAGATGTTTTTTCTTTTGGAAATCTACAGGTAGAAACCTTTTGTTACGCCTCACTGTCCCAACTAATGTCAGATTGTCTTTCACCAGATTTTCAGCTAGAGCTAGATCAGTGAAGAAATTGTCACAGGTAATATTCCGGCCACTTCCCTTGAAGTCTGAGGTCAAATCTATTACAGTTCTTGATCCCACTGCCGTGTTTCTATCTGAAGGCCTTGGTCCTGGTTGTTCTTTTCCCAAGTAAGGATGCCCACGAAGAGGGTAATTGCTTTCTGCATCACATGCCCAGAAGATTTTCATCCCATACTTGTCCGGCTTACTTGGCATGTATTGCAGGAAACTGCATCTTCCACGGAATGGTACAAGCTGTTCATCGATGGTAATGTTTGCACCTGGATGGTAATGTCTCGCTAAGTTGGAATGAAACAGCTCCCATAAATCTCTGAAAGGGGCGAATTTATCCCGAGCCCGTCTTGCCGAACGAGTTTCCTTGTTGTCGAATCGGAGGTGGTTCAACAAATTACTGAAACGTGCTTTTGAGAAGGCTGCTCTTAGCATTGGATTGCCCTCAACAGGGCTGAATAGAATATCCAAAGACAGTTTGTTTTGGTGCAGGGAGCCGGTGTGGATAAGACAGCCAATGAGAGCTTTTATCTCTATGTCATCGGTTGCTCTCCATTTGATACCTTTCTCTCTGGTTCCTTCGGTGTTGGTATGTGTTACAATTAGTTGAATCATTTTTTCACTGATATAGAGAAAAAATGCATCTTCAGGTGCTGACACATGATCGGTGTAGGGGATTCTGTTTTTTGGCACCTTAACGATATTTTTAGAGGGTGTTCGCTTCTCTGTAAAAGGATGAGGTAGCCATTCAGTTGATTTATCCTTTCCCATGATGATGGCATTGCCTAAATCGCTAGCACTGGTTGGGGAATCTTCAGGGGGATGAACTACTGATGTAGGTATGATTAGTTGTTCTGGTTCAGATTCAGATTCGGAGGCTGATTGTGAATCTTCATGGAGATTTTGTGGTGGCTGCCATTCGTCTTCATCAGACATGTCATGCTCCTCACTCTCGCTTTCAGAATATTCAGATGCATTGCTTGTGCAAGGTTGTGTCAAGGAAGCGAAGAGATTCCTTTCCATTTTGCCAGAATAAAATGACTCTGAGAAGAAAAGAAAAATTCTATAAATTGATACATGCAGTAAATATTGGTTTCTAAAAAACAAACTTCTGATTTTCTGTTCATCTCTATTCAAAAACATTGAGTACTGGACGTATAAATCATGTTGCATTATATAATACTTATCATTCGCAAAGCTACTGTCAATGTCAAGGATAAGAGGACCACATAAAATTTCTGTAAAAATCATAAAGAACAGGAGAAAAGGCGGCACTAATCATTCATTTATTAGCTGAAGCCTATTATATTTTATATTCATGAGCCAAAGATACTCAACTCCTTTATTGTGAAATGCCTCATCAATGTTACATAATGCCCACAATATCATTTTAAGTAGGCCCACTAAAGCGTACCGGTACCTTGCTCCAAAGTCATGCCTTTTCACTACAAGCTTTGGCCACTAGTCTAAGTCAGGATTGTCAATTGAAAATGCACATGAAATTGAATATGAAATAAAAACATAACTTACCTTTGATATAACAGTAACAGGAAAAGTAGTTGTGTACCAGGAAAAATTACAAAATTAAGCTGATAATCAACAGTGGTGGATCATTTCCAAACAAGCATGCTTTGAAAGAAGAAAAAAGTGAAAGTGGCAAGGGAAATTACTCTGAAAGCAAAAGGGCAATCACTCTGAAAGTTCAAGGGAAGTCACTCAAATGTATCCCTCTCATCATACAAGATGTAGATGACATGTAATAATTATACAAACTACACTATATGTATATGGGTCCAATGGACCCAGCCAGTGGTTTCAAGTATAAGTAGTTATTTTACTATTCATGAAGTATACGGGTCCACCGGACCCAGCCAGTAGGAATCAGGGGTAAAATATGCCAGTGGGGAAAGGGTTAACAAGATATTTATACTAAATACATATAGGTGTATGTTAATTACTACCGTTGAACACTATGTAAATAGGCCTGTACAAGTGACATTAGTGTGATTGACTAAATTAATTATGAAAAGGGCATACCTATTGGCCTTGAAAAAGTACTGAGATAAAGGTGAGAGAGGGGTTCCACAAAATTACATTTCCCAATTTTCATCACAATTTCATCTTTCAGGATATGCATGCATTTAAAGTCATTATAAAGCTAAAAATTAGAGGAATGCATATAGTGGTTGCAGTAGCCGATATAATAAGGTCTTGTTTCCTTAGCTTCTATATGCCATGGATGAAAACAGTTATCATGACCCATTTTTTGAAGATGGTACTGCAGGGCTGTCTCCAAAAAGTCAGTAAATCCCATTTACAACCTTACAAGCAAAGGAGAGAAAATAAAGCAAGTCCAGAAATCTGTATACATAATCACATCAGATGGTAAATGTGACACAGAAATAAAGAGAGGAATTACAGTCGCTGAAGACATACAAATCGA
>JAOWAY010126188.1:0-10825 GCA_028565895.1 Goniobranchus geometricus
AGAGAGAGAGAGAGAAAGAGAGAGAGAGAGAGAGAGAGAGAGAGAGAGAGAGAGAGAGAGAGACTTTGTAATATAGGGCAAATAGAGATTTATTCCGTTCCCAAGTATTATGTCCAATTCACAGAAGTCAGATTAACCAAGTTAGACTGTAGCTTAATAATAACTGAGGTTTTCAATATGGAGTTTTGATAAGTAAGAGAATGCTTCTTACATGCGTCATGAAAGTGAACCAGAAATACTTCTATATAGTTCTATTCCTTCAAATAATATCTCATAAGTAACTTGAACATCTAGCCCTGACAGGAAAAACAGACGACAAGAAGCAGGGGCAGGCAAAGGGTGACATATTTGGAGAACTTAAATCCCTGGATGACAAATGAAAAGCAGAAAAATAATAGCACGAACTTCATGAGATGGTCTGAACAGAGAAGTGAATGGCGTGTCATGGTTGCTAATGTCTGTCTTGGACCCGGTACTTGATGATGATGATGATGATGATGATGGTGATATTATAATGCAGAGTAAGTATAATTTCATAAATATTCACAGAATATAAGAAATTAAATTTGCAACAAAGGCAGAAATATTCATAATAAGTGTTTGACATGCAGGATTTTTTTCCTCTATTAAAGTCAGACTAAACGACAAGTATTAAAACAAGGCTTTTTGTCTATGAGGTCACTTGAATAATTGAAATTACTTTGCCATAACTTTCCTTTCCTTCTTGATTGAAATGAGTCGTTTAGGCTCTATGCTGTCCGGTTGAATAATATTAAAAGAAAGATCGGGGCCTCATAATTTATTACTAAAACTGTCGAGTACTTTATCTGACAAAGCGTGATACTGCAAATACAAAAAGGCGAGAAAATGTCTTAAATGTACAGAATATAAAAAGTGTGCAATGTCTGTTTGAAGTTCCACAAAATGGGGACAATTTCAGAAATTTTAAATTAATAATTTTCTTCCGAAAATAAGCATATCTGCTTTTTAAATAGTGTTTACAAAGAATTAAGGAAAGGGATTCTCAAATGATATATTTGTATGGCAAATATTACAGACTATTTTTTTTTTCTTGCTTTTCTTGGATAAGTCAACTTCTCTATTTCCAATTTAGTCAAAGTTTAGTGACTTCAATCAAAGTGTATCATTGTCAATGCAAAGAAAAATATGATGTACTTACTGAGATCCAGTGATTGCTCTGCAAACATGGAATTAAACTTTTCGATTCTAGAAGCCTCTCGGTCTGGTGTGGACTTGGTGACAAATCGAATGCTAGTCATTTGTGGTGGCTGATAACCTCCACTATTTAGCCTCACTCCCAATCCTGGTCCACCCGGCAATGCATTGGAATGTGAAAACTGACTATAATGTGGAGGAGATGAATTCAAATCTACAGAAGAGATAAAACAAAACATTATTGGTTATGTGTGTCTCAACATGACCGAGTTCAAATCCAGTCCAGTAAAAGCAATCACTGCCACCTCCACTGTGACTATCTATTAGCCCTAAAGGCTACTTCAGTGTAGAGATCAACAGCTCATTTGCCATAGGTTGGTAAATGGCCAAAACCTGAAGAAGATGTAATGCCAAAGAAAGTAAATTCAGTAGTCTCTCCTCAAAACTCATGATACTTAGGATACAAAATGTTGCCTTAGTATGGCGATCACCTTTCCATCTTGAATGTCATAGCATGGGCAGAGCTGTTAATCCCAAATCTAAAATACCATATTAGGAGTTGCAAAAAAACCCAACATACACTCCAGGAAAAAAACATACAATCTATCTTGCGTTCAGCCTGAAAATGAAAAAATTATTCATATTTTAAAAGCCCAAGATCTAAAATATTAAAGGAATCTTTCTTTCAAGAGTTAGATCTAGCAGCTCTCTGGACCGATTGATGTTTTTGCAGATGAATAATATCACAATGTCAAAACACCAATATGTTTTGATGCTTGCTTATGCTTACAAAAAGGTTAGCAAAATGCTTCAGTTGGACTTTCATGAGATTGTTTAAATTCCTTGGAAAACCTCAGAATCATCATTTCTCCATGTCTGCTTTTATAAAGGACAGGAGATTCAGACTTCGAT
This sequence comes from Goniobranchus geometricus, assembly GCA_028565895.1. NCBI lineage: Eukaryota > Metazoa > Mollusca > Gastropoda > Nudibranchia > Chromodorididae > Goniobranchus > Goniobranchus geometricus. The sequence goes on from JAOWAY010126188.1 coordinate 2,089, forward strand.
AGAACTTCTGACTTCTTGAACAGTGACTCAATCGTCCAGATCTTAAGACTTAAAACAGGTTCGTTCAAACCTAGACTAGATCTTTACCTAGACTAAAGAAGACCAAAATGTTGAATGCCACAGTGTACAGGCCTATCTAAAATGGATAGATTTAGCAGACTCAACCTCAGCCTTTCTGTCCTAGATAAAATGAACAAGATTCTAGATCTAGGTTTAGATAATCAAAGTTTCCCAGGAAAAAAGCCTGCACACGATGCATGAATTGAGAAAATCCTAGATCTGGATCTTAGACTTATTTAGATCTAAAAGTGTCTCATTTCAAATGACGGCGATCTCATTGCTGGGGTTGGATTATCCCATTCACATGTCAAACTGAAGAGTTGATGAGGGCAGAGAACATAAGATAAAGTCACTAGATAAAGTCATCAATTGACAAAAATCAAGACTATCTCAGCCATTTACCTGCCCTGTCAAATGGACTTTACCAAGTGTCATAATTATGGGAGCTGTCAATTATTTTCATACCTCATCAGTATGCTATGTCTAGATCAATTTAATCAAAAAGTAAAGCAGCAAGCTTCTCATCACCAGCCAGATCAAGTTGAAGGAACACATGATGATGTTCAGTGATAGCCTCATGTTGTTTAGTGACTGGTGGCCTGGGCCTTAGTGTGCTGATCTTTGACTTGCGAGTTGCACAGGGGCTTGACCGTATCCTTTGCTATGACTCAAATATGACACACTTATAGTCAATAGGATATAAGTCTAGGCCTACATGGAATACAGACAGCATCAGTTTAGCAGGTAGGCATAGTTGAGTTCATGTGTAGACCACAGAATATAATGTGTATGTTTGTGGTTTGGCCAAAGCGGTGAGATTCTCCTTTCTTACTTCCATTCAGTAGCAGAGTGCTGTTGATACCTCGACCGAATCTCTATCTTCTCAAGGCCAAAGTTACCAGCATTGCTTTGGCCATTAAGAAATCGCACATAAAACCATAAATACGTACAAGGCTAAAAATTACGTACAAGTATATAACTATTTCGTACAGTTGGCAGCTGTGCATGGGCCCATAATTCTATTGACTGTGAAACAAAGCTAAGGCTGATCACCCATAAAATCTCTGAGACAATGAATTACCAAGAAAGATGATTTAACAATTCTAATTTTTTACAAACATATTTACTTTTGTCATCGGATGGGTGATGTTCTGATGGCACTTTCAAGTCTGTTTCTTTAGAGGAAATGGCTGGACCAGTCTTTTTACTGTGATTTGCAAGCACAACTTTGGCAGAAGACTGGGCATCTTGCACAGAGATCTTCACATGAGCCATTTGCATAAGATCATCATCCCCATCATCCCAGGCATCAGATGTTTTATTTTCAAAGTCATGGAAAGGATCTCTTTTGTTTGCTTTCATTTTATCTTCTTTCCGATGAGGCCAACCATAGCTGTTGATAGATAATTGATGTGGAGAGAAAAGTAATCATCACACTGTGAAAAATGAAAAGGCTGATTATGACAAAGGATATAATTATATCTACAGGAACTGTGTTGGATGACTGATGTGATGGCCTAGTGGTAGAGCATCTGCCTTGGAAGCGGGAGGTCAGGGGTTCAATCCCCGGCTGAGTCATACCTAAGACTTTAAAATTGGCATTTTAGTATATGTCTCGCTTGGCGCTCAGCATTATGAGAACAGTACTAAGACTGGTAGGCCTGGTGTCAGCCTACTGTGACAGAGTGAGTCATTCGAGTTGTGCTATACCTTATGACTCATGTGTGGCAGCACATAAACATGTCAGAACAGCATCATCACTGATATAACCTATAATGTTGGAAAGTGACGATAAACCCACAGAGTAACTAACTAACTGTGTTGGATGACAAACTGTGATGGCACCCACAGACAAATAAAGGGTTGTCAGACCTTTACTCATTGGCTGTAGGCATTTTTAACCTGCCCATTTCAAAGATGCTGAAGGTCTATGGATTGTTTTACAGAATTCAGCAATTATCTATTTGTGTATAAAATAAAATGAAAATTTGGTCAATAACAGGAAATAGTGCGTCAAAATATCTGTCACGCATTTTTAATGGTTTCAATTATAAGCCATCAAAATACCTCTCATGTATCTTAAGTGATTTCTTTTTCACATGTCCGAAAAAAAAAGTATATTTCAAGGAAACTTTGGCCTTTTGAAGGAAAGGAAACCCTTACTGCACAGGTCATATCACCACATTTTGTTGTGGCATTAACTGGATCTATATCTAGTGGATCTAGACATGCATTACGCTCTGGCACAATTGGTCAATGTAACTGTCAATGCCATTTGAAGCTATCACTGTTACTGAAAATGACACATGACAGTTGATGTTGACATCTAAATCAAAATCAGGAGATTTGGATTTCTAAATCTCCCCGCCAAAGGTGTTGCTGGAGTAGTTGTCATTTTAGAATTCAATCTCACTCTAATAAAAATTATGCATGTCACACACCGCCTAGTCTTTGACTCTTGTTTAATATTGTTTTTTAATGTTGGCTTGATAAGCCAGCTTCAAATGCTTGTTGTCTACCAGCCTGTGACAGTTGAGTCTAGGCATTCAAATCCAATACAACCATGGAGTTGCAATTTCTTGTGAAGTGATGATAAAAGTGGCTGTGTGGTAGTTGGGTGGACAGACAAACAAGTCCAATTTTGTCTAATTACATTAATTTTGTTTATATTGTTTTCAAACAGCACAACTGTTTTGGCGTCTCTGATTTCTTGTGGAAATGAATTCCATAATCGGGTTGTGTTGGTGGGAATGAGTGCAGATGGGCATTCACTTGCGATTTTGGTATCCGATAGATGTTGTTTTTCCTTGAAGTCCATCATGGGAAATGTTGCTTGACCTTGTCTTGCCTTAAATAATGGTTTGACTTTTTGTTTTCCTCTTCTCGGCCAGTTTAAATCGTTCAGGATTTGGGTTACACATTCTTCTCTTCTGTGTGTAACCACTAATATGAATGAATCTATAAACACTTTTCTGTTTTCTTTTAATTTGCTCTATTTGTTTCTTGGTTTGTGGGTCCCACACACCAGCATTGTACTCCAAAACTGGTGTTAGTTTCTTTGTGGTCATGAATCCAGGCGGAATCATACATTATATTCTTGAGTAATAGGGACTGACTGACACTGGTACATTTTACAAAGTGAAATCTTATGAATGTGTTAAAAATTTATATTTTTTTCAGGTCTGATTAGCTCAATGTACTAAAACTTATATCCAAAATAATCTTTTCTTCTTTTCTTCTATTCTATTTTATTGACTAGTATGTCGGGAGTGTATATAACAGTAAAATGTTTATGTAGCTATAGCAATGAGTTAAAAGGATCAATGTTAACATTCAAAATGTGTTATCACATGTAAACCATTCATTTCACTGATAGGATGCATAACAGCGTATCAAATTTCTGAAACGATTACTAAAGTCTTCAATTATTGATATTTTATTTATGAAACCAAAATGGCACTTGAAGAAGTCATCATTCACAAATGGAAGTTGTGGATTGGTGTGTTTTGTGGGTGTATCCTTGAATGTATTTATCCTTGGCACACTTAGTGAATATTGACTCTATACAAAGTAAATAGTTTGTCATTTGACAAATCCAAATAGTGACTCAGCTGTCTTATATGTGTGGTATGTACCTTTTGTGTTGATTTTTTTTTACCATCAACATCAGGCTGGGCTGCAAATAGAATCTAGTATCTAAAATTCTGCTTTAGTTCCTTTCAAATATCTGTAGACCACATGAACCAAAGTATAATTGTGTGCAGTGAGAGTAAATATGGATTCAGTATTCACACAGAACATAAGTAGGACAGTTTACCTGCGCCTTCCCTTCTGATTTAATATCATCAATATCATTGGCTTATAATCTATCCACCCTGTGATATATATCACGTTATTATTATCGGCTGAGGATGTTATTCTATCCTGTATATCTACATTAATAATTCAAAATTCAAGTTGATTCTCTTTCTCTCTGTCTCTCTCTCTCTCTGTGACTAGTATCCATATTTTTTATATATGTTTACTTTCATGATCGTTTTTCTTTTAAAGACATGTGAACAAAAGTGATGTGCTGGATGGACAATAAAATATATATTGAATTGAATTGAATTGAATACAATTGACTCCATTTCCCCCCGAAGTTGTTCCAAATGAAAAATCAGATAATGCAGTAAAATGGCTATTTGATGCTACATTTTCTGATGGGCAATTAAACATTTACGAAAATTTTTTATCTTGTGTGCAATCTTTTTCTCTCGCAATTTATACATAAAAGAAATAAACATTACAGCTGATTGGCAAATTAAATATTATTTATAAGTATTCAAGCTATCTTGTGAGTTAACTCTTTCTCTAATGGTGTATTCATGAAAGGAATGCAGGCTAGAAATTAGAAATGATTAGTCAGTCAACATTTATAGTCATTTAAGCCATTACGTGTGAAACTTTTTCTAAGACGGTTTATTCGCTAAGGAAATGCAGGCAAAAGTTATGCACAATATTGTCATTAGGGCAATTCTGATGTGAAGCTGGGCAAAGTTTGTACAGTTTTTATAAAGATAAAGATAAAGATTGCATGATATAGCCCTTTCCAACATTCTACAAATAGTCTCATAGCACCTTACGTACAACAACCTATTGCTATTCCTTAACCACTGAGCCTTCTGTCAGAATGAAGGACAGTTTTGCTCCCTTTTCTTAAAATTTAGATGCCAAACATTTCATCTTGGGTTAGAGAAGACGAAATTAAATAAGATTATGAATGGATGGGGCGGGTAAGTGTATGAAATGGGAGAGTGAAAAGGGCTGGGCAAGGAAGGAAATCAAGGCTGGAAAAAGTTAAAATCTGAATTTCTAAGAGAAAAAAAGAACAGATCAGAGGTCTGGGATGGGGTGAGGATGAGGAAAGACCGTAAAAATGCGGACCCACGGGAAAGGAAGATTGAAAAGAATCAAAAACAGAACTTAACATAGGAACTTAACTATTGAATACGAAAATGAAGACGAGAGACTAAGGAAGCAGAACAGATCAAAACCAGAAAATTTGATAAATAAAAAGAAGACATTGGGACAGGAGGGGAAAAGAGGAGGGGAAAAGAGGAGGTTTACCTGCAAGCGGAATCAATGGTAGGAGATGGGTAAAGGAGGGTTATTTGTTTGATTTTGGAGAACAAACAAAATTTAATAAAATTTAGTACTGGCGCTTTAACAACAGGCCTCTAAGAACACAGTCTGCCCGGCTGCAATTTTTCCAGACAACAGAATGTTTTCTATGTCAATTGGCTCTGTGACAACACGCCCCGAACACAAGCCCTATTTTCTAATTTGACAAAATTGATTTTATTTGCTCATAAAGGGTCCACTTAATGCATTTATCTCCTTTCATTTTGTGCCTCCACAATTAAGCAATACATCACCGATTTCAAGAAGTGTTGAGTGAGGTGAAAGCCTACATGTACTTGCCAGACATAAAGGTACCATAATTTGTCTCAGTGGACAATGGAAACTGATCACTGTCCCTCTGAGAGGCGTTAACAACAGACATGGCTGTACCCACAACACACCTGGCAGACATAAAGGACGGAGCCTTTCTGTCCACATGACAAACAAACAGTGAGCACTGTCCAGTTGAGTAGGCTGTGAACAAAAGACATGGCTCTACCCACCAAACAGCATGGCATATTGTACAGTGATAAGGCCAAAGGGAAAACAATGAGTTTACACTGACATGAGTTCTAAGATACAAAACTACTGAGTCAATTTAATCAATGATGCTCAGCTCACCAATATGGTGACGGTGAATTAGGAGACTTTCCTTGGCTTATTGTTTTTGGTCAATTGTGAGTGATTGGGCGTTGGCTCCACCCCCTCACCCATAAGGCTACACGTTTCTTGTTTAGCATGTAGGGATTTATTGCATGAATGATAGGCTTGGTAAGAAATAAAATTCATTAGATTTGATCATGTCCATAGCCTTTGATGGTGTGCATTTGATTGGTTGTTAAATTACAGAGCAAGAATGAATAGGTGAGACAAACGGCCATGGTAAAAATATTCGTTCCTTGTTATCCATCGACATGTATAATATTTCAATCTTCTCAGGGTCATGTTCTTAGAGCACTAGTACTGTACTTCTCAATTGAAGTGAAAACTCTTGAAAGATAAAGTGTAATAAGTTTTCAAGCACTCAATTTAGTTTAAAAACCCAACGAATGTTCATGATTCTGGACAGTTTAACCTATGAATGGGTCAAGGCAGCTACAAGAATGACATAAATGCTGACAGCCTTTGCAAGCATTGACATTATCAGCAATGGAATGAAGAGATGCACTCAAAAGGGACATATACAAAGTAAAGTGAAAATCAGCACAACTTTTGACTTATCAAGTCTTTTAAAAAGTGGATGTAAGAAATGTGAAATAATTTCTATTTTCCTTTCTAATTCCTCCTTACAGTTCTCCATGCCCTAAGTAGTTCAGGTGCATCATGAGGGATATCCAGCATAAAAACCATCCAAAAAAACCCCCCACTGGGGTGACCCAAAACTGGGATAAGGTGAGAGAAAAATGATATGGACAAAAAGTCTATCAAACGAAAATTATCAGTGAAACTGATATTTTACATGGTGAAAAGGTAATGAGTGAAGCAAGTACAATTGGTAAAATTTGTTTCAAAAAGGCTGTCGCTTTTCATGCCCCCCATTATTCATTCATTTCTATACAATTATAATGAAATTGAGCATGTCATAAGAATTTTGACACAAAGGATCAATAAAGATTTCTGTATTCTACAGTAGAAGAAGAACCTTCACCAGGAGCCTTTGACAAGCAAGCTCAGTATTTAAGAGAAAACTGATGGGATGGAAAAGCTGTTCTTTATTGTGAAATCCCTGAACAAATCCAAAATGCTGTTCATAATTAGTGATCAAAACTTCTGAGAAAAAGTGTCATTTGTCAGCCAATTAATGCAACATTGACCAATTTCATAAGATGCTGTTCCTAAGCAACATGACTAATCTTTACCCTTACCTAATCTATACGTCTGATCTGACTTAATTATATCATATACACAAATGCTAAATTTTTTCAGTGGGCTGAGGGAAGGCCTGTGAGCATGATGAAGACCCCATTAAAAAAAAAAAGGGAGGCCTTTCCGAGCTCAGGAGCCTATCTTGATTTGCATAGCATGAAGTGGATATTGACAAAAAATTATTCCATCAATCTCTGAATAGGATGCTAGTAGAGTGCTTTTCCAGCCAAAGCTGTACCCATTTTCACTTGGGCAGAGTGAAGCAACAGGGGTAAATTTTCTTGCTTGAGGAAAAAATAAGTATGTGTCCATAGCCAGAATTGAACCTGCGGTTTTTCAGTCCGCAGGCCAACACTCTACCAGTGAGCCACAGAGTCCACACTCTTTGGAAATACACATTATCCATTAAAGCAGAGAGGTGGTCAAGATTTAGTAAGTTAGTATTATCAAAGAAGCACACCTGAAAACTCATTGATCTGTTAAACTTTTAAGATGCCAATAAAGTTCAAAAAATTGTTTCCAATCATTTCATGCAACTTTGATCTGGTAGATTCTATGGTATACTCCTTGACACAATGCTGGAAAAAGTGTTACCCCTTGAAAATTATTATAAAAGGCATACAAAGATGTGCGTAACATATGTGAAAATTTACACAAATCAAATGAAGTTGTTAATTTTGTGCCCATTTTCACACTACTTTGTGGACAGCTCTGATGCATATAGTCTCAGTGTATGTTATGTGTTATAGATCTTTTCATTAATTGATAAGAAAAGTGTATTAGGATGATAATAGCAAATTCGAACGCAGTTTGTCCTTTCTTCAGTAATGCTAGATATAAAGTCTATGTCACCCCCACATTAAATATACTTCTATCTTAATTAAAATATCTAAAACATGTAATTATGGAGTCCATTGCTTTTGATTAATGTTAAATTCAACGATTAGATTTGTATCAATATTTGCATGACAGTGATAATGTAAAAGAATGCAACATTTCATCCAAAACTTAAGCAGAGGGGTTAGTAGATGGAAAGAAATGCAAAATGAGGTTAACTAATCTGAGCTCGTTTGTGTTTAATGTACTGACCCGGATGATTTTCGTTGTCCGAAGAAAGAACCACTGAAATCATTTTTGATTAGAACAAAAATAAAAATCAAAAGCCTTAATATCTTGGTTTTACTTCATTTCTAAAGAATACTATAAAAGTACCAATTGAAAATTTGACCATTTAGCCGGTTGGAAAAGCTTATGGTTTATATGCTGGACCAGTGCATTATTTACTATAGGGGACTGTTTGTATATGTTTTGTGTGTGAGGGTCTGGTATTGGCACAGGACCTTATTGGCACAGGACCTTATCAGTAAAGCTATGTGACATCAGGATCTTACAAGTTTCAGGGTATCTCTATCCATCACAAAACATTGGAAACAAATAACATGGCAGAAAAAAAGGATCTGACTGGGACTAGACACACCATGCAACATGGATTCTTTCTGGAAAGTGTTTCTGGGCTGTGTTGCCAGATTATTATGATTAATTGTGATTATTATTAATAATATCATTTTTATTACATCATGTGGAAATATCACATTACTGGGTCATCAGGAAGAATCTTTAAGGGTTTTTTTGTGCAGTTGCCCCCCCC
>JAOWAY010126299.1:0-10824 GCA_028565895.1 Goniobranchus geometricus
ACAACAAAAAACAAAAAGGCAAAAGAAAAAATAAATGGACTCCATCTATTTTTGTGGGGAAAAATGCAAGAGATCTATTCCAGCTCATAAACCTTTCCTTTCTTATGATGTGTTTCAGTACAATTTTCCTATACCACTGACATCCGTTGCCTTGTGTAGAAAAAAAGCTTTGGCTCTTTGAAAAGCGGCTTGCGTCAGGCATGTCATGTAACTGCCTTATTCAAACTGGTTGTGATGGGTTTTTTTCATAAAAGATAATGACATCCCTTGGTTCCAGCAAATATCTTCTTCAAGCTTAGAATCCCCAGCTTTCTGACTGAGGAATCAAAAGAGTACCTGACATAAATGGAGGACAGATGAGAGAAGAACTTAAAAGCTTTGAATAGTCTCTTTGAAAGGCCAGTTTCATCTGGCAAAACATGTAGCTGCCTTCTTGAAAAGAAAGAGCTGTCTTTTTGAGCCGAATTGGGTTGGAGCTTATCCCGTTTTCCATGATATGAGGTTGACAATGACAGACATTATCTGTCACTTCCTAAATAGGATGATAGTCTTTTGCAGAGTACGTTTTCAGCCAAAGCTGTACCCATTTTCACCTGGGTCAAGTGAAGCAACAGGAGTCAATTTTCTTGCTTTAAAAAATGCATGTGTCTGTATCAAGAATCAAACCCACTGTCTTTTGGTGAGCAGCCCAACACTCTATGACTGAGCTACAACGCCTCCTGTCTGCCTTATTGATTATCGATGGATTGACGGATTGTCAACTGCTTTAGATGGATTATTGACTGCTTTAGATGGATTATTGAATGCTTTAGATGGCTTATTGACTGTTTTAGATAGATTATTGACTTCTTTAGATGGATTATTGACTTCTTCAGATGGATTGTTGACTGCCCTAGATGAATTATTGACTGCTTTAGATGGATTATTGACTGCTTTAGCAAATCATTGACTAATTTTGATGGATTATTGACTGCTTTCTTTGGATAATTGACTGCTTTAGATGGATTATTGACTGGTTTAGATGGATCATTGACTGCTTTAGACGGATTATTGACTGCTTTAGATGGATTATCGACAGCTTTAGACGGATTACCGTTTTAGATGAATTATCGACTACTTTAGACGGATTATCGACTACTTTAGACTGATTATCGACTACTTTAGACGGATTATTGACTGCTTTAGATGGATCATTGACTGCTTTAGTCGGATCATCGACTACTTTAGACAGATTATTGACTACTTTAGACAGATTATTGAGTGCTTTAGATGATCATTGACTGCTTTAGACAGATTATTGACAACTTTAGATGGATTATTAACTACTTTAGATGGATCAGTGACTACTTTAGATGGATCATTGACTACTTTAGACGGATCATTGACTACTTTAGATGGACCATCGACTACTTTAGATGGATTACTGACAGCTTTATACAGATTATTGACTGCTTTGGATGGATTATTGACTACTTGAGACGGATCATTGACTGCTTTATATGATTATTGACTACTTTAGATGGATTATTGACTACTTTAGACGGAAGATTGACTACTTTAGATGGATTATTGACTACTTTAGATGGATTGTTGACTGCTTTAGACGGATTAGTGACTACCTTAGATGGATGATTGACTAAGTTTAGACGAATTATTGACGACTTTAGACAGATTATTGACTGCTTTATAAGGATTATTGACTAGTTTTGATGGATTATCGACTGCTTTAGACAGATTTTCTTTATCGCATTCTTCAATACAGTATGATCAGATGTGGTACAATAATATTTATTTGTCAAAACAGGTGTTACTATGTTTGATATTTATTTGTGAAGCGTGTGTTACAATGTTTGATATTTATTTATGAAACATATGTTACAATGCTTTATAGTTAGCTGTGTAACAGATGTGTTACCATGAAAAATATTAATTAGTGAAACCGATGTGTTACAATGTTTCATATTATACATGTCAAACAGGTGTGTTCCAGCTTCCCATCCAAGAGAGAAATGAATCTTTCCAGGCAGCGGCTCATTCAACGTTTGGTCACCCCTCACCTGCCACTGAGTATAGAGAAATTAGCGGTGACAGGGAAGCCACACCCACCTATCCTAGAATGCGTCAAGAGATTTCAGGGGAACCAGTCGTAGAATCTATGAATGCTACACCCACAGTGGACAGCAGTACTTTACCACAAGTAGATGCCTTTTTTATTTTTAATCAGTTAATTTGAGTATTACGTTTACCACAAGTAGATGCATTTTTTATTTTTAATCAGTTAATTTGAGTATTACGTTTACCACAAGTAGATGCATTTTTTATTTTTAATGAGTTAATTTGAGTGTTAGGTTTGACATACTTTACCACAAGTAGATGCATTTTTTATTTTTAATCACTTAATTTAAGTGTTAGGTTTGACATACTTTACCACAAGTAGATGCATTTTTTATTTTTAATCAGTTAATTTGAGTGTTAGGTTTGACATACTTTACCACAAGTAGATGCATTTTTTATTCTTAATCAGTTAATTTAAGTGTTAGGTTTGACATTCTTTATCACAAGTAAATGCATTTTTTATTTTTAATCAGTTACTTAAAGTGTTAGGTTTGACACAAGTAGATGCATTTTTTATTCTTGATCAGTTAGTTTGAGTGTTAGGTTTGACAAGTTTCATGAAAAGAAATAATGAAAGAGAGTCACGGGGCTCTATAAGAAGGAAGTCATTTATTCTGCAGAGCCGCCAATCCCTTCTGTGTGGCTTCATAGTTTAGTGGTAGACTGTCTGCTTTATGATGTGGAGTTTTGTCTTGTCCTTCATGTTTTGTCTGTTGGTTGGGGAGCAAAAAATTGTACAGGCAGCCTGTCTCGTCCTTCATGTTTTGTCTGTTGGATGGGGAGCCGAAAAATTGTACAGGTGGCCTGTCTCGTCCTTCATGTTTTGTCTGTTGGTTGGGGAGCCAAAGAATTGCATAGGCGGCCTGTTTCATCCTTCATGTATTGTCTGTTGGATGGGGAGCCAAAAAACTGTACAGGCAGCCTGTCTCGTCCTTCATGTTACATGTTGCTGTTGGTTGGGGAACCCCTTTAAAACACCTTGAGCACACTACGTGGCTATTACACTTTATGAGTAGCTTTCCCCCACCCCCTCCTTTTTTTTTCTTTTTTTTTTTTTTTCTTTCAAAAATTAGATTCAAGCTCAAGACAAATTTTTGGAAAAAGTGGTGTAATCATATTATCTCAGAATAATTATGAAGAGATAAGGCTTTAAATTTGAATTTAGAAAAAAAAAAAGGTCAAATCATGTTTTCAAAGTTGCTTCTAACGGAATCCTATTTGGAAATGCAGGTGTGAACGTTAAGGGTTTACAAAAGGATTTTTTTCATTTGTTAATCAAAACCATAAAAAAAGATACATGCTCATTAGATTATTAAATGTTGTTGCCATCACTAAAAAGCATAAACCAATAAAATACAAATACAAGATACATAAGGAAATACTGAGGGAAACTAAAAGTGCAAAATACTTAGGTGTAACCATAGATGGGGAGCTAAAGTGGACAGATCAAAATAACGCAGTGTGCAAAAAGGCTTACTCCAAGCTAGCATTCTTGAGATGAAACTAACCAACTGCCCAACAACAATCAAAGAAGAATGAGTAAATGTATTTGTTGAGCCCATTTTAGATCATGAATGCTGTGTGTGGGATCCCTGCACCAACAACAAAAAGATGATATATACATACTTCCTTATCTGGATCCAATTTGATAAATCTTCCTAATTTCTCTTGGTTTCATCTTCGATCTTCTGTCTTCCCTCCAGGGTTACAACTTGGTGTATCACACAGAAACAAGAAAATTCTCTGTGCAGAGAGTCATCTCTCCATCTGATTGTACTGTCAGTCAATCAACTTTAAGCTTGGAAGGATCAGAGGCACAAGCAAACACACCGCTTTTACCAATGGTATTGTTTAATCTACCATTTTAAACTGAACCGTTTCTTGAGATGAATATTTTAGCTGTGTCTGTAATTATTGTGTGGGTGCTGTAGTTCAGTGGTAGAGTGGTGGCTTGGGCATCAAGAGTAGAAGGTTCGACTCTCACCACAGATATTTGCGTTTTTTCCTTAAGCAAGAAAATTTCCTCCAGTTACTTCATTCAACCCAGGTGAAAATGGGTATAGCTGTGACTGAAAAGTACTCTCCAATAGACAAGCATCCTATTCAGAGAGAGATGGACAAGGCTGTCACTATTCCCTTCATGTTATAGAAACTGGGATGAGTTCCGGCCTTATCAATTGACAAAAATTATGTTTTATGGATGCTGTGGTGAAATTTGAAATGCCAGCATTTTCTCTAAATGTAGGTAAGCTTAGATATAAATTTTATTTACTTTGTTATGAGCCGTGGCCAGGAATCGTGGTTGGGGCATGCTTAAGACCAGAATGGCTGCACTTGAGTGCTTGTAGTTTTTATAACAAAAGGATTAGTAAGAGAAAGCTTGTCTGCTTGAGTGGAGAGCGTTTATGAGAACTCCTTGTTTATCTGCAATGTTGACTGTACCTTCTCCAGTGGCGCAGACTTACATTAGGACAAGAATGTTTTGTCGGATTGCCAGAGCGATGCACCCAACAGGCTGCTCAGGCATTTGATCAGAATGAAAGGAATTACGGAGGGAATGATAGTGATACAGTCTACAAGCCTTCAGCTTTAGACATCCTTAAACCTCATTTTTGTCTTTAATTCTTCGTTCATATTTGTCTTGATCCAGGCATCGCATGCTAACCAAGCCTATGCAATGGTACACATCAGTTCCATGCCGCAGTTCTCTCAAGGTGCAGCTAGTGAGGTGACTACTTCTTCCATGGCAGCTGTCCTTGGGGTTGACGACCGACCAAACCGTGGCGGGGTTAACCCTCTTGATACGTCACAGAATGTCATGGTGCTTCAAAAGCTAGAGGTATGGCAAAATTCGGCCTTTTGGTTTGAATCTGACATGAATATGGAAAAGCAATTATCTGACCCACATGAGGTTTTGACATTCGAGGTGTATTTGACTTTATTGTGTCTATATTATAGGTAATGATATCAGTTGAAAAGTTGTGTGAAGATAATCCCTGCAATTTCGAGCCTAGAAATGATTTGATTTTACCAAAAATAATAAGTTTCATCATGGCGCATGTGCTATTTTCATAGGCCTCATTGATCTCATTGAATGCGCTACCTTAAGTTATAAGCGCATCCAAAAGTCTTTCAATTTTCAAACAGAACCTGAAATCAATTTACTTTCTTAAGCAGTGACAATGGAAGGTGATTGGGGCATAAAGATGGTCTTATTTAGAGTACATGACCTATTTTTACTCTCTTTTGATTTGCATTGATTTTTACATGATGATTATCTTTTATCGACATTATATTCTATACCCTTAATTATATTATAATGTAGGCTATCTATTCCATATATGTACTAATCCACGGAGCAAAAGCTTTTATCCTCATTTCACACTTAATTTAAAATTGTCAATGTAAAGCGCTCAGAGCCTGACTCAGCTTGATTAAGCGCCATATAAAACTGCGTTATTATTATTATTAATAGTATTATTATTACTATTATTATTATATCTCTTTTTCTTGCTATTTTCATACATTCTGAATCCATCAACGTCTGTTTTGATCTACAGTGGAGCTCACCTACAACGGCCTCATCTACATCGGGGACTTGCATACAATGGGGGTTTTTCAAATCCCCGATTTACACGCTGTATAGCCCTTACAAATATGCCCCTTTACAATGGCATTCTATTTCATCATGCACGGCTACAACGGCGATATGATTGATGTGATGTCTTTCACCTCTGCATTTGAGGCTAAATGAATCCCGCCTCCCTAATTTGCATACCACTCATCTTAAGTGGCATGTGTCGCTTGTCACGTTGCCGACCATCCATCTCCAGACTGATCTATCTTCAGCACATCATGTATAGTCCGTGTTGTTGTTGATATTTGATATGTTTTGTCTTAGGGTTGTTAGAGAAGACATCCGTTGCCTTCCACGTGCATGTTTGCCTTCAATAAACCCAGATGTTAACTGTTTCTCTAGATCATTGCTCCATCACACATGTCCAAAAAAACGCATTTGTCTCTGCCTGATGGATTTTAGCGGTTCTCTTTCTTTACCAGTTCTTTCTAACGCATCTTCCTTTCTAACTCTTGCAGTCTAGAGAATTTTCAAGAGCCTTCTGTAGACCCACATTTCAAATGATACAAGTCTTTTTTTTTGCTTTTGCGTCTATGACCCATGTTTCATATGCGTATAGAAGAGTAGGAAACACGTAGGTATGCTCCATTTGCATTTTTGTGCTGATTTTTAATTTCGAATTGGTGATAGCATACCACAGACGCGGTAAAAACCTTTGCCTGAGATGACAAAGACAGCCTGGGGCTAAAACCACAATCCAGACTCGTGTCAGTACATTATTACACAAGATTCATGTGTGTTGGTGGCGAGGTGAACAAAAGGTCAACGTTATGCCCATGCCATGAGAATGGACTGGGTGGGGAAGGGGGCAGGAGGGGGGAGATTGCCCTGTTTTAAATACTTCGTTAGCTTTCATTCTTTACTGAACGAAGTATGATGATGGTGCATTGAAGCCTACATGCAGGCTTTGGCTTTCTTTTGTGTATGCGCGCATGTGTGTATGGGTGACTTTCATTTCCTTCTTAAAGGTGTAGTGCGTGGATGTGTGTAATTTCAAACTACGGGCATGTAAAATATCCACTATCCCCATACACATCATTTTGCATTTTTCTCATTCCCTCTTTCCTACTTTTTTTTAGCAAGATTTTTTTATGACAGTGGTCAAGAGATGATTGAGGAACAAACGTAGGCCTACTCCACACATACGACTATGATATTTCCCTTGCCGCTGCAAAATAAGCCTATCCCTTTCGCTCCGATCCGAAGTACGTTCAACTTGATCTTTAGCATGCTCTTGTGTTCAAGTCATGCTAGGTTCGAATAGGCATAGAGTAGGATCATACATATTACAAATTATGCATAACAAAGCCCAGATCAAGATCACCCTTTTCGATGAAATGCTTGGCCTAGGCATGTCACTGTCCTGCGTTCTCTGTGTGAGAGCATGAAGTTCTAAGCCTAATTAGCGTTTTCAAAAGTAAAACCCCTACAATCCGTTACTTGCGTTTTGGCCGGTGAGAGGGGGCACACATCTTATTTAAGGCCTAGATCTGCGGATCGCTTGCAGGGATTAGTCAACGGTGGGGGTGGGGGTGGGGTGGGTGTAGGGGTTACAAACAATACAGGCCTAGGTCTCATTTGTGTTGAATATCACTTCAAGAAGGCAAGCCCATTGCAGGGTTATGTGTGTCGTTGAACAAGTAGGTCAGTCAGTCTTCTCTCGAACTAATGTTTATATTTATAGTCATATCGGGACTACTTTAAACCCAAACCATCAAAAATCAGTAACAGTGAAGCAAACATAAAAAGCCTACAAACAAACAGACAAAAAAAAACAAAACAACAAAAAACACAAATGCATGAACAAACGGACATGGAAACGTACAAAATGATATTGCTTTAAAAGGATCGTAACTCCATAATGTCTTTTACAAAAAAAGTCTCGTTGCTAGATGCACCCCTACAACGGGACTCGTCTGTAACGGGAAATTATTGATGGTCCCGTTAACTCTGTTGTACCCGAGTTTCACTGTATTTCATTTCTGTTCCTCAGTAAACCAATCTGCTAACTGTGATGAGCAGAATGAATACTTAAGAAAAGATATTTCTGATTTGTTACATCATGTTGCTGCTGGCTATGTGGATTTCCCATTCATTAAATGGAGCCTTTTGCTGGCTTGGAGCTTGAGTCTTTTACTCGTTATAGCTAAATCAAATCTTCAAATTACGACGATTAGATGTAAATTGTTTCCTATATTCCAATTTCCTTTGTACAATCAGCTTGTGGAACAACCTACCAAATACAATGAAACTTAGTGACAACAGTGAAGATTTCAAAAAGTAACGTTACACTTTAATGACAGCATACTTACTTAAAACTTTAATTTTCTAACGAAGATTCACACGGTGACATTAAATACTCAGCTTATCTGAATCAGCCAGCCTGTATCAAACCTAAGACTAAGGCTAAATTTCAATTTGTTATGATGTAGAGATGACACTAATGAAAATGAAAAATGTCATTTTAAACATCCTACTATTGACTGGCCCGGCAGCTGAGTTGGTAGAGTGGCTGACTGCCATGCAAGGTGGCCCGAGTTAGAATCCAGCGGGCAGTGGATTTTTTTCGGGGCCCCCTGTTCACCCAGCAGTATAAATGGGTAGCCAGGTCTTTCTAGACTTGGCAGAAGTAAAGGCGGCGTGGAAAGTAATGGCAAACTACCACATCATGCCGTATGCCTAGTATAATTAGGGCTCTACCCCTAATTCCCCTATACCCAATCATCGGTACGGGACTAACTTTACTTTACTTGCTGCTGGTATATTGATAACATCTTCCTCTGGCTTTAGTTGGGTACTCAAAAATACCTGATTGGGATGAGGTAATGTGGGTAAATAGTCTTTCCCATGGACTAAACTGCGCCACGGCTCGGCCCGGTTTCGAACTCGAAACCTCGTGGTTACAAGTCGAGCGCCTTGACCCCACAGCCACGTTGCCACACAAGTAAACAAAAAAAAGTTATCAAAATACGCACCACCAAATGTTGTTTAAAGCTAATCATGCTAGGTAGCCAGGGGGCAGCCAGCTGTTAGTAAACTCCAATGGAAAGACCAACCCAAAGCTATCTTCCAAATGGCACGTAATATCTTAGATCTGGTTAGTTTATTGTTTAACATTGCCCTACCCCCATAAAGGAAAAGTTCTACAAAACCTTATTAAAACCTGCTTTAAAATAATATGGGCGTGCTGTCTGGAGCCCTCATTTTAAAAAAAATCAAATAGAAGAACGAGAGAAAGTTCAGAGGAATGCAGTGAGATTTATAATTGCATTCTCACGCCATCTGATAATCCGGTCGTGATCATTCCGCATCTTTTTATGTGGGGATAAGTAGCGGGATGGGTCCGGATATAACTCAGTTCTCGAGTTAGGTTGAAAGGGACTTGGTGCTCCAGCACGGCGGTATTGCAGAGTACCAAATCTTCACAACAACAACAACAACAACAACAACAACAACAACAACAACAACAACAACAACAACAACAACAACAACAACAACAACAGCGACAACAACAAAAAGAAAGCAAAAAATAATATTTACATTTTAAATTGGTAGGGCATCATCAAACCTCAAAAGGCTCTGACGGATAATATTAGATGAGCATATAGGTAGAAAAAATGTCAAAGCATTTTGCAAAGGTAGAAACGAACTCATTAGTGGACACACGAGCCATATTTTGACCCATGGAGTGGGGTGGGGTGGTGTGTATTGTGTGGGGTGGTGGGGGGAGATTGTGAAACTGTGGACACTACTAAAGTAAAGATGGCATTTATTTAGCGTACTATCGACGGCGTATCCACGCTCACGGCACATTACAAGGAGATTTCACTCCCCGGGCCCACAGCAACAAAGACTATTTCTAACAAGACTGGCAACTTGCTGGGTAGGGCGGGAATACATTTTTTCAGACAGAGACAGCCCTGACTTAACGGCCAGGGATGCATTCACACCTGAGTCGAGTGAGATGAGCGGAGTGAAGTGCTTTATCTAAGAACGAAACGCCCTTGACTTAGCCGCACGCGCGGGGCTCGATCCCAAGCGGCCAGGCACGCTAGCACTGACCATGTTAAATGTCTCTTGACTCTCGACTCGGGCCCGGATGTGATCGCCAACCGGAAATGCGCTTTGGAGACTGCCTGGTCCTTTCATCGGCAAGCTTCCATCTTGACAAGATGGCGGCGCCCATGGGAATCAGTCTTAGTGCGCATCTTTTAAGAATATGCTTCACTTCGTTAGAAACTTTTTCGTTAAATTAGCTACAGTGACAGTGTCTTACTCTTTGTGGATTTTATCAATCCTTCAAACATTTACAATCCTGCGTCCGAAAAACTTCAACGGCGACCGCTACAAGCAGCTCTTCTGAAAAGATCTAGTAAGTGTTATAGCCTAGGCTTCCAAAAACAGCCCAGTACTCTTTCGTGGTAGCCGAGGATATAGCCCACGCAAGAAGTCTATATATATATAGAACTATACAGAAACTTCTTGAGCCCACGTCGTAGCCGCTTGCTTGCGGATGAAGAGCGCTTTGGCTACGCAAAGGGCCCCAGGCCCTATACAATAAAGTACCTGATTTTTGAGAATGTGATTCAAGTCGTCGATACTCTATGGAGTGATGCAAGCGTGGTGCCGTAGACTGGGTAAAAATGTTTGGGCCGATATCCTGGCGTAGAATGGGTCGTTAGAACACCAACATCCCAGCCTCAAGAGATACCAGGGTATGGCCAGAATAGCAGAGCCATTGAGAAAGCATCGTCAGCGGATGCATCACCAATGAATGGAACACCAGACATAAGCTCCGATGGTACCAGCTATGGCCAGATTGTATGCCCAGGCCAGCGTTAACCATGATGCAAGGAGGACTCTCAAATGACGCACCCAAGACGCCGTGATTGGTTTAAATATCGGTCAAACAAACTAATATCACCGCACACTTTAGAAAAAACAAAACAACGAAAAGAAAAACTAACAAACCCCCAAAACAAAACACAAACACCAAACAAAAACAAAAGCATAAAAAACAATAACAACAAGACAAGCAACAACCCCCCCTCCCCCCACACACACACACTAAA
>JAOWAY010126410.1:0-10823 GCA_028565895.1 Goniobranchus geometricus
ACATTCTCTCTCTCTCTCTCTCTCTCTCACTCTCTCTCTCGTCTTTAATAGATTGATTTAGCGTGGTGGGTGGCAAATACAGAACTTTAAGAATGTCCAGATTTCCGTAAAAATACGGAGGATTCGTAGCGCTGTTTTTGGCGCAGGTCTGGCGAGAGTGAAGCAGGTGGTCGTTCGTCTTTGAGATTTTCGATACAAAGCGCATTTTGGGTCAACGTGGGCCCATAGGCCTATATAGGCCAATCTTGCAATTTAAATCTAAGGGCCTCAGAGTCGGCTTGGCTCACTGCTCAGCTTTGAATAGAACGGGGATTTGGTCTCTTCCCGACCCTAAGAGGCATTTGGGTAAATTCGAGACCTTTTCCCGACCTTGAATTTCAATTTTAAAATCTTCGACCTTTTCCAGATTTCCCGACCCAGTAGGAACCCTGTCTTACAATACACAGAAAAGCTTTGGGGCGAGCAAATACAGTAATGACTGCCGCCATGTCTGGTGTTTGGGGAAACAGAGAAAACAGGTTTGTAGATGAAACGGACGCTCAGAGGAATCCAGGTTTTGGCTTTTAAAATGGAGGACGGGATGGTGATGGGTGTTCCACTGAGGATTTCAGAAAGCTGACATTTATTTGTCTTGGCTTTATATACACAGCCCGATTCTTTCCTTTTAGAGGAATATTCACTTTAGCTTAATTTAATATCATATGGCCACTTAGGCAGAAACCCAAAGCTATCAGTAATGGCCAGAAAAGAGGGGGGTCGGAGAGTAATAAGAATATTCACACCTTTTCCTTACTCCGTGATGGGAGGCCAGGTCTATGACATTGCAAGGCCCTTTTGTGAAAATTACAGGACCGAGGAAGGGGCTATGGGAGCAGTCGGGGAAACTTGCTCAATGTTATGGCCCACTGACTACTTTGAGGCCAATGGATCAAAGGCTATGTGGCACGGTGGTTGGGTAAATGTAGAGAAGACTGGTTCACCTTTATTACTGTAATTGGAGAGGAATGTGAAGGGTGATAGCTTGCAGGTAAGTTTTATGTCAATCTTTGACAAGATTAGATTAGCCATATCCACCTGTCACCTTCAACGTTTGTCGATGTTAGCTGCCGCACATGTCGACTTCATGAACCTCCTCCATTGTCCTCTGTTCTGGCTGCGTTGGGAGATAGCTTGGACTTTCAGGCCTGTTGCGCTACTGACGCTGTCCATGTTTGAGGTTGATGGTCTGCCCCTTCTTCTTGTTGACTCAATTTTTCCATGGAGGTCTGTCTTCATTAGGTGTGCATTTTTATTTCTCATTGCATATCCAATGTATCTGAGATCCGTTTCGTTGATATTATCAAGTATTGCCTTCTTTATTCCTAGTTGTTTCAGGATACTTTCATTAGTTCTTTTCTCTAGCTGTCCATTTCACTCTCAGCAGGTGTCTTCCAGCTTTTTTTCATCTGCTTTTTTAGTTTAGTTCCGATATTACTGATTGACAAATGTAAGAATTAAAGTTCCATCAGTTATGGACAAGTTTTCAGACGTTTATTTCTGTATTAGCCTCAGAACCGGGCAAGTAGGTGAAATAAGAGTTTTGAAACACGCATTTAGAGGGGCAATTTATACAGAAAAAATTGGTTCCTCTGGAGAAGCGGGCATTACAGAGAAACAGGCAATACAACAGAAGGCATTAAGACAGTCACCACTGTATGTTAATTTCCCAATCACGGAAGTCTTGCCTGATCGAGCAGTCAAAACGAGCGTCATGTAATAATGCTAAATTGTGTGGAGTTTTCAGAGCTCGTAATTATGAGAACATTAAAACCTCGCTTCAACCATTCAAGTAAGAAAAGAACAGCTGCTATACAAACATAGCAGGCAAGTGTTTTAAGCAGCTATCTAGCAAATGTGAGGCAAGAATGATCATTAGAGAATTTTACATGTAGTCAAATCAATCATCAATCCATGAGAGTGCGAGTGGCCTTTATAAATTATTAATGCCTTTTTTAACTCAAACAAAGTGATGCCAGAATTGCCTACTGGTCTGCTTTATGACTTTTGCTCGATGATGTGCTTGACAGTTGCAGGATTTGGGTCTTTAGCATACAATGCCAGGATGGAAAAGATGGCACTAGGCTACGATTCTTGATGTGGGATTCCAGCAGATTGGACATGAATTGAGATTGGCATAGCATTCTCTGCTTTAACACCATGAATATTAAACCTATAACCACTTAGGACTAAATGCACTGTAGGCTGGTTTTTAACACTGTACTGATGGCCTGGGTGGTAGAGCGGCTGACTGCCATGCAAGGTGGCCCGAGTTCAAACCCAGCCAGGCAGTGGGCCCTGTGTTCATCCAGCAGTATAAATGGGTAGCTCGGTCTTTCTAGACTTGGCGGAAGTAAAGGCGGCGTGGAAAGCAATGGCAAACGACCCCATATTATGCCGTATGCCTAGTATAGTAAGGGCTTTACCCTTAATTACCCTATGCATGTATGCAGTCGTGGGTATGGGACTAACTTTACTTTACTGATGGCTTAATTTGCAAAATCTGCCACTGTGAAGGAAAGGCAATCTTTTCTGTCTGTCTGTCACTGCTTGTGCAAAAGATTACACAAAAACAATAAAAACAAACAGATACAAAACCAACACAAATAAACACTTAAGATGAATTACATACACTGTGATTGCTGGGAAATAAAGCCTACTATTAACATAGGTCATTAAAATGACTCAAGAACAAGAAATCATATATCCCCCCTCTCTCTCAGAGAAACAAAGTATTTTCATCTATATCTCTACAAAGAATAGAGAAAAAAAACAAACTACCTAAATCACATTTTCTTTTTATAGTTAACTCACTTGAACCAGTGCAGCACTTCTGGGCTAAAGACAACTGTATGGAATATGTATACACAAAGATACCTTTCTGCATTCTTTATTTTATTTTTTCTTAACAGTTTTTCTTAATAATAAAAATAAAAGCAAACAAACCTTGGCACTATAAGCTTTTCCTTAGGTTTCTCCTTGGGCGCCTCTAACGTGTCCAGAAGATCAAAATCATCTCGTTCCCACTTTGACAGTTCCGGAAGCTCTGGGATAAGCTCAGACTTCACTTTCTCAGGACCCTCTCCTATTTTCTTGAAATCCCCAGAATCCTCGGAGGGATGCTTGGGAGATTCAAAAATATCTTCAGTACCAGTCACACTTTTCTCTTGTTTGAGATCAGCCTTGGAAACGTCCATGCTGACCTCTGCTTTTGAAACCTGATCCACTTCATTGGCCTCCTCCACCTTGGGCTTTTTCAAGGGGCTCACACCAAGGCTGGCCTTGTCATGATCCCCGTCCTCACTCATATTGTTGTTCTCAGACTTGTAGTCCACCAAGCGCTTGAGTTTCTTCTTCTTCAGGCCCTGTTTGTTGTCAGCATCTGACGACCCAAAGGTTAACTTCTTCTTTTTTATCTTTTTGATTTTCTTTTCTCCAGTGCCAGTGTTGTCAGAGGTAGCATCTTTGCCCTTTACTTTCTTCAGCCCCAGACCACCTGCCTTCTTTTTACCAACCACTTTCTTTTCTTTGATGTCCACCTGGTCACTTTCAGGTTCTTTCACACCTGTGACATCTTCTGGCTTCTTAATTTCCTCTGCTTTTGTTTCATTCTCATTCTTATTATGTAAAGATGTAGGCTGTCCGTCTGATTTTTTATCCAACTCGACGGTATCATTTTTGACATCATGCTCTTTCTTTTCCTCAAGATGATTACTTTTCAATGTATCATTCTCTTTTGTTTCATCTCTCTCAAGCTTGGACTTGCTTCTCACTTTCTCTTTTCCATCTCTGTTTTTATCAACCTTCTTTTTGTCCTTCGATCTACTCTTGTCTGCCTCTTTTGAACTTTTTCGCGGAGGACTTTTCTTCTTGTCAGATGAGATTCTGTCACCAGATCTACTGGAATCTTTCTCTTTAATCCTTTCATTCTCTTTGTCTTTGACCCTTTCAGAATCTCGGTCTTTCACTTTTTCATGATCTCTATCTTTGTATCTTTCAGAATCGCCTCTATCTCTACGTTTTTCCATACCCCTGCCCTGGTCTTTGTCCACTCTCCTTTCTTTATCGTCTGGCCTCCGGTCTCTGTCATCAAACCTTCTATCTCTGTTTTCACCCCGTCTTTCTCGATCATCCATTCGCCTGTCCCTGGAATCAAATCTCCTGTCCTTGAAATTCAACCGCCTTTCTCTCGAGTCACCTCGTCTATCTCTGTCATCAAATCTCCGGTCAGTCTCACGCCTGTCCCTTCCCGTTTCCTCCCGATCCCTTTCATTTAAAAATGGTCTGCCACCATCGCGGTAGTTGAAATCTCCATGCTTAGGAGGGGATCTGTGGCCAGGAGGTCCTGTAGGTGCAATGGAATGAGGTCTCTGAGAAGGGGGCATATGGACTGGTTCCCAAGGTGGTCTATTAGGATTCTGCATTGGTGGCTGACCGGATGGGAAGGAGTTGACTTGTGGGGGCGGAGGTAAATTGCCTTGTTGAGGGTTCCAAGCATGTGCCTGGGGACCAAGCTGAGCATAGATTTTCCGTACAAATTCCTCGTACCCTGCTGGATTATATTTAAAAAATTCTTCAGGTGGTGGTAGGCCCATGCCTGGAAGATATGGAACAGGGGGATAATTCATGACAGTCTCAGGAAGGGTGCGGTTTGGCGCCGCATTAGGACCTGCATGTTTGGGAGGGCTTGGGTAATGCCGTGGTCTGTCACGATCTCCCCTGAACCCATCTCTGTTGAAACCGCCTCGCCCTCGGCCACGACCCCTGAAGCCGCCGCCGCCGCCACCACCACTGTAATATGGCGATGGAGATCTTCGTCGGAGAGGATAAGGAGATAAAGGTCTCTTGTAAGGGCTTTTTGAGCGGTGTGAACGTACAGGAGAGTACGAGCGACGCAATGGTCGAGGTGATCTTGACCCAGATTTGGAGTAACGTTTCAGAGGAAGGGGGCTTCTTGTTTTAGATCTGTACGGTGACTTTTTTCTCAGGCTCAGTGAGCGAGACCGCCGTCTTGGAGAATATGATCGTCTTGGCGATAATGATGATCGAGAGGATCTTCGGGGAGACCTCCTTGGAGAACGTGGGAGAGGGGAGTATGATCTTGAACGTGATCTTCTCGGCCGTGACCATGATCTGGAGCGTGTACGAATAGATCTTTTGAAAGATCTTGACCGAGACCTCAAAGGAGCTGGTGACTTTGAGGACCTTCTCAAAGAAAGGGGTGACTTGGAGGATCTTCTCAACGGGGGTGGTGACTTTGAGGACCTTCTCAACGGTGATGGTGATTTTGAGGATCTTCTCAAGGGAGGCAGGGGAGACAATGACCTAGATCGCGGCTTTGAAAATTTATCCTTGGATGGAGACCTTGACCTTAGCTTTGATCGCCTGATTGGAGATTTAGAACTTGAGCGCACTTTAGATAAGCGAGATTGGCCTGGTGACCGTGACCTGGATCGATGGGATGGAGACCGAGATGCCAAGTGTGACCTCGGACGAGACCGTGAGCGAGAACGAATGACAGATCTGGGCCTAGAGAGAGACCTTGATCTAGTGCGTAGTCTTCTTGGAGAAGGTCCCCGTGACAACGAATGATGACTCAATGGTGAGTTGGACCTGGAGTGACTTTTCTTCTTGGGCGGAGTTCCTGTTGGTGAAGTGGACCGGCTGCATACAGGAGAAAAAAAGAGACAAAAAAAAGTTAAAAAATTAGCTTTTCAAGTTTTCAATGCTTTTGTGGATGTTCATTTTCTTTTGCAGAGATATTAACCCTGGAACAGTCAAGTCTGTAAATGCGGTGACAGTTTTAAAAAAATCGGCCTTGCATTTCAAAATCTCTTTCAGAAGAATGCTACTTGTGCTTCCTGTTTTATCAGAAAGTGGAAATAGAGGTGAAAATATGGGCTTAACTTCCACTGATCCCAACCATTCGATTATGGCATCCCCTTAGGTGGCAATGAAAAAGCAGGAAAATTTTTCAACTTTATGAGAAATATGACCTAGATGATGACTTTAACAGTCCAGATGTCTGATTTTAGTGAAGACGAGGAAAGCAGATCTAGCCCTAGAGCCTTTATAGATCTTAATCAGTTGAGATCACTCCTCCTCAGGATGAAACCTGTTACAGTGACCCTGTTTTCAGTGTTAGCAGTCCCATAGGAGGCCAACATCCCTTGGGCATGTGTTATAATATCGACTTATTTAAAAGTGAATGAAAATAAGACAAATACATCTTTTGATAGTCTCATTTGTAAGAGATCTTTATTTTGCCTCTTGGGATCATATCACATTCACAAAAAATCCTTTTCTATCCCAAAGACATTGCTGGAATGGCAATTAAAATCATGATATGCTGGCTATTTCAGTTTTTTTTTGTTTTTAATGTTCTGTTTAACTCATGTAATAACAATTTGAAAACATAAATTTGCGTTGATAAAAAAAGTCCTTCATGCAAGGTTAAGGTCAGTGTGGTCACAATTGACTTAAGATTTATAAAAGTTTACAAAAGTTTCCGGTCAACATGGCTGACACCTGTTGGCACTGAGCTCCGGCTCAGTGAAATTTGTCTTTAGCTTCTCGAATGTCTCCGATCGAATGGATTCAGGACCTAGCCTGAATATAGCAACGTTCAACGTAAGATCACTGAACAGTAACATAAGAAAAGACCAACTCTTGAACGACTGTGAGAGCTACAAAATAGATGTGCTGTGTGTACAGGAGACTAAGATAAGAAATGGCGCCGACAACAACCAGCGCGGATTCAGATTTCTGTGTTTCGAAAGTGATTCACCATACTATGGATGTGGATTCATCATAAACAAAAAATGGAATGCATCGTTGTATAAAGCTTGGAAGGTATCCGACAGAGTATGTGTTGCCCAGTTCTATTCACAAAAAGCACAAGGTAAGACCTCCCTTATTTCAATCATTAACACCTACGCCCCCACGAGCGAAAAAGCAAAACAACATCCCGAAGATCTGCAACAGTTTTATACAGACTTAAAGAAAACTATCAAGGAAATCGGTAATAAAACAATACTGATATTAGCAGGAGACTTCAATGCCAAGATAGGAAAAAGGAAAGAAGGAGACACATGTGTTGGTAGCCACTCAAAGGGCGTAAGAAACTCAAATGGCGAGAAATTAATAGAATTTTGTGAAAGCAACAAACTATTTATCACAAATAGTGCCTTCAAACATCCATCGAGGCATATCACCACTTGGACAGGACAACTAAGAGATAAAAGAACAGGCAGTCTTCTCAATATATTCAATCAAATTGACTTCATTATCTGCCAACAAAGACATAAACATCTCATTACAAACGCAAGATCATACGGCGGAACCGTTCTAACAACAGACCACAAACTGGTAAAAACAAACTTTAGGCTCGATTCCCACAAGATATGGCGCAGGAAAAGTACAAACAACGGCACGCCAAAAATAAATATTGCCAAAATTGTGAACAACTCAGACTGCCGGAAGAAATACCGCCGAGATCTGGACACATTGATCTCACAACACAGGGAGTGTCAAAATACAGCACCAGACGTGCTATGGAAAAGTACTCAGGAGGCCATAAGATCAGCAGCCGAACAAAATGCAGGCGTCGTAGCGAACAAACGAACACGCCGAACTCCAGACGATGTCATAACTGGATTGTCAACAAAACAAAAAGAGCTCAGAATGAGAACACACAACTCAAAGGACGAAGAGGAAAAACGCAAATTGAAACAAGAACGAAATAAAATTTTACATCAAATAAGAGTACGAGCTATCGAGTTAAGAAGCAAAGAAATAGATACACAAGTAGAAAACATCAACAATTCAAATAACGACCAGGCAATGTTCAAAGCCGTTAAAATTCTCAATAAAATGTCATTTGAAGACCCCAAAAATAGAAGACAGCAACAAACAACAAACAAACAAAACATTCACACTCTTTCCGTCCCCACAAAACAAGAACACAAACAAACAAAAGATACACACCTTTTCCCTCCCCACAAAGCAAATTTACAACTAAACAAAAGATATGAACCCGTTCCCTCAACACAAAACAAACACACAAGTAAACAAAAGATAGGCACCTGTTGAATCCACACAAAACAAACACACAAACAAACAAAAGATTTACACCCTTTCCGGCCCCAGAAAACAAACACACAAACATACAAAACATACACATCCCTACAAAGCAAACACTCAAACAAACAAAAGATTTACACCCTTTGCGTCCCCGCAACACAAAGACAAAAACAAACAAAAGATAAACACCATTTCCCTCCCTACAAAACTAACACACAAAAGGGCAAAAGATACACACTCTGTCCGTCCACACAAAACAAACACTCAGAGGAACAAAAGATATACACCCTTTCCGTCGCCACAAAGCGAACACACAGACAAACAAAAGATATACACCCTTACCGTCCCTACAACACAAACTTAGATACAAACAAAACATACACACCATTTACGTCCCCACAAATCAAAGACACAATCAAACAAAAGATCCAGAACCTCTCCGTCCCTACAAAACAAATATACAAACAAACAAGACATGCACACCCTTTCCGTCCCTACATAACAAACACACAAACAAACTAAAGATATACACCTTTCCGTCCCCTTAAAAGAATTACAAAAAACAAACAAAAGATAAACACCCTTTCCATCCCCACAAAAACAAACACACAAACAAACAAAAGATATACACCCTTTTCGTCCACACACACAAAAAGTACAAACAAGCAAAACATATACAACCTTTCCGTCCCAACAAACCAAGCATATAAACAAACAGAACATACCCACCCTTTCGGTTCCCACAAACAAACACACAAACAAACAAAACATGCAACCCATTCCGTCCCCACAAAACAAACACACAAACATAGAATACACACACATGCTTTCGGTCCCCTTAAAACAAGCAAACAAACAATCCAAAGATGTACACCCTCTCCGTCCCTACAAAACAGACACACAAACAAACAAAAGATATACATCCTTTCCGTCCCCACAAATCATGCATACGAACAAACAAAAGATATACACCCTTTCCATCCTTACAAAACAAACACAGAAACTTACGAAACAAAGACACCCTTTCCGTCCCCACGAAACAAACACACAAACGAACAAAAGATATACACCTTTCTGTCTCCACCAAACAAATTCAAAAACAAACAAAAGATAAACACCCTTCCCTTCCCACAAAACAAACCCACAAACAAATAAAAGGTACACACCATTCCGTCCCCACAAAACAAATAAACAAACAAGCAAAAGATATACACCCTTTCCTTCCCCAGAAAACAAGCACACAAACAAACAAAAGATATACATCCTTTTGTTCACCACAACCAAACATACAAACAAGCAAAACGTATACAACCTTTCCGTCCCCACAAAACAAACATATAAAGAAACAAAACATACCCGACCTTTCCGTCCCCACAAGCAAGCAAAATATACACACCTTTTCGGTACCCACAAAACAAACACACAAACAAAGAAACTATAAACACCCTTTCCGTCCCCACAAAAGAAGCACACAAACAAACAAATCACAAACACCATTTCCGTCCCTTCATAACAAAAACACAAAGAAACAAAAAATATACACTCTTTCCGTCCCCACAAAACAAACACACAAGCAAGCAAAAGATACAGATCTTTTCCGTCCCCACAAAACAAGCACACAATCAAACGAAAGATAAACACCCTTTCCGTCCCTACAAAACAACAATAGAAGCAAACAAAACATATACACAATTTACGTCCCATCAAATCGAAGACACAAACAAAGATACACACCCTCTCCGTCCATAAAAAACAAACATACAAACAAACAAAACATGCAACCCTTTCCGTCCCTACACAACAAACACACAAACAAATAAAAGATATACACATTTTCCGTCCCTACAAAACAAACACCCAAACAAACAAAACAAACACATCCTTTCCGTCCACACAAAACAAAGACACAAACAAACAAAAGATACACACCCTTTCCGTCCCTACAAAACAGACACACGAACAAACGAAAAATACACACCCTTTCTGTCCCTCCAGAACAAACAAACAAACACACAAACAAAAGATATACACATTTTCCGTCCCTACAAAACAATCACTCAAAGAAACAAAAGAAACACACCCTTTC
Organism: Goniobranchus geometricus; assembly: GCA_028565895.1. Lineage (NCBI taxonomy): Eukaryota > Metazoa > Mollusca > Gastropoda > Nudibranchia > Chromodorididae > Goniobranchus > Goniobranchus geometricus. The sequence continues at coordinate 10,205 of JAOWAY010126410.1, forward strand.
CGTCCGCACAGAACAAACACACAAACAAACAAAAGATACACACCCTTTCCGTCCAAACATAACAAACACACAAACAAACAAAACATACACCCTTGCCGTCCCCACAAATCAAACATACAAACAAACGAAAAAAAAACCACCCTATCTGTCCCTACAGAACAAACAAACAAACAAACAAACAAAAGATATGGACCCTTTCTGTGCCCACAAAACAAACACAGAAAGAAACAAAAGATATACACTTTTTCCGTCCCAACATAACAAGCACAGAAACAAACAGAAATTACACACCTTTTCCGTCTCCACATATCAAACATACAAACAAACAAACAAAAGATACAACCCCTTCAATCCCTACAAAACACCCGTTCCGTCGCTACAGAAAAAAACATACAAACAAACAAAAGGTATACACCCTTTCCCTACCCACAAATCAAACACAATCTAACGAAAGGTACACACCTTTTCAGTCACTACAAAACAAACACACAAACATACAAAAGATATACACCCTTTCCGTCCCGAAAAAACAAACACAAATACAAACAAAAGTTAAACACCCTTTCCCTCCCCACAAAGCAAACACACAAACAAACAAAATATATACACCATTTCCGTC
>JAOWAY010126521.1:0-10822 GCA_028565895.1 Goniobranchus geometricus
TAGGCCTATTAGTATTGGATTTTTGGGCTCCGACTTGAATTGTTATCCGACCTGCAAAGTTGGTTTGTGTCCTTTAAGTACATCAATTTAACGACTGTTTCTTTGGTCTAATGTCATTGCCTGGGCACACTGCACCGGTGTCCATTGTGTCTTCTGTTGTTAAGTGTCGTTTGTCGCGGAAATCGACATTCTCCGCGTTGAGTTCCTCCCTTTTTCAAAATTTGGTTGTGGCACCTATGTAAATGATACTAGATGGATCTGTTCAGTTGCTCTGTCCTGATTTCATATATAAGTTTTCATATGTGAAGCCAGTGACAACAAGGTACAGGGAATGATTTCTAAAATGTCCCTTTAATTTTTGGACATTGCTTTTGGCATATATTTTTGTAACATGAGAATTTTGTTTTAGAAGTTTTAATTTCCATTGAAATGCTTGCAGATGTTGATGATTTCTCCAATTAGTCATCTGGTGCAGTATGTATTTTCTTGGACAAGAAACCACATATCATGTGGTTCTTTGCGGTCTCAAGCATAGAAATTTAGTTTTAAATCTGAATTATTCAAATAACATAGAAAAAAACATTGCATTGAATAATAGCATCATGCAACTTATGTTTTGTGTAATAAACTATTTGAGTAAAAGTTAAAGTTTCATCTCTTATTCCATCTGAACCAAGTTCTTTCTATATATCTTTACATTTATAGAGGACATTATATATAATACCTAATTTGATTCAGGCTTTGAGTGCTCCTGAGCAAATTGTAGGTATGGAATCAAATGATTTAGCACTGTGACAGGTAACAGGATCATCTTACACTAATAGAATGATCCCCTTCAAGGTGCTTTCTATTCATCCCTTACAGTACAGTAAAATAGTGGCCAGTGCATTATAGTACATGTAGTAGGGAGAGGAACATAACATTGTTTTTGTTGTACTAAACAAGGCGAGTTTGATATTTACCTAGAGCCTGCAAGTTTCAACCCCATTTCTGGGTATTTTTCTCAGTTTCAAGTCATGCATTCTCTGAAATTTTTTTTTTTGTTCTTAAAGAAATTTCTTTGCTAGTAGTTGCACCAGTTTAGTGTAGTGCTCTTCTAATATTTTGTCTTCAGTGTGTCGATCTGTAATAAGCCTCTTAGTAAGAGACTAATTTTTAGGTGTAGGAAATTACATTAATTGAACAACTAATCTCCAGTTCCCCGTAACATTTCAATTCCTGAGTTACACAAGGCCTGTTATCGGAGTATACTATCATGGTTTTTCATTGGCTGGCCAAGTAACTGTTAGAAGCTTGTCTGATTCGTTTCACTATTTTTTTTTGCCCTTTTTACTGGTACAATTGCTGCAACATTTCAGTTAAGGGACCACTAAACGTCTGTGAAAGAATTTTTCCTTAATAAGAATAAGTGGATGGCATCACAGCATTTCTCACTTAGCATCACAGTCCATTGAACGACACAGAATTTTCTAAAAAAAAATTTTAAAGGTAAATCTAATTGAAATGAGGAACAAGCTCTACCAAGTGAACCGACCAGGGCAATTTTGATGTTTGTCTAGTTTAAGATGGGTATGCGCCATACTGTCAGGCCTTCAGCGCCTGATTGAGGTCGTGCACGTCTTCAAAGAAAGGAGCAGAGGACTAAACCAGAACAATTCCATGCAAGAGGCGATAATTAGTCCACATGTCTTACAAACCAAAGATCGTATCTGATCGAACCCTTTGAGTCTAATCTCAGCTTAATTAATAACTTGTTGGGAAAGTCAAGGCTGGACCTGTATGATCATTTTTTATGAGCCTGCTCTCGTATGTGCTGAAAATGTCCCACTCTATGGATACCAGTGTGAGCGGGGTTGGGCATTTAATAGCCAACTAAATGCTAGCATGGGATGGGATAATGGAGAGAGAAAAAAAGGGTGAGGATTTTGCAAAAGAATTTATAACAACACACCGGATATCATTAGTTCTGCCTGCCTTGCTAGAGAATCCTTGGTAGCAACATCATGTCTGTTTCCCCCTTCTAAAAAAAAAAAAAAAAAAATTCAAAACCTCAGATTAGATTATTCAATGATCAGGAGAGTAAAAGGCATGTAATACATAGCACATTTTTAATTAACCCAAAGGGACCTGTCTTGGTCGTTTTCCTTGCTCAGGGGAAAGCACCACACTGAACATCACGGTTAAACCGTGGACTGGTGCCAGCGACTGTATTGTGGTTGGCTATAGCTATATCACCTTTGCTTTTTCTTATTTTACAGCTACTTTTGATCTCTCTCTCTCTTGTTCCATGTCACACAAATTTTTTTGGTTGTCATGAAATGAAATGAAAATAAAAGCACTACATGTTATTTGATTCCCACATCACATGCATTTCAGGTTCCACACTTGTAACTAAAGCAATCCATGCAATGATTAGAGATGACTGTGATGAGGTAAGTATTATAATTCCTCTTTTGTTGTTGTTGTCATTTCACACTTTGGGTAATTTTTTAAGAGTAAAGTAATCTGACATCATACTCTAACTATTTTGCCCCATAGACATACCCATTGATAGTTGAAATTTTAAAAAAGTACTGATATTGTCAATAACGATTTATACCTTTGTTAAGACTTTGAGATTGATATCCTTAAACACCAAGCAGTCAAAAACATAAACAGCTGAGAAAGGCAAAACCCATGCAAAATATAAAGTGTGGTGGATTAGAACTGGATGATAATGTTCATCATTTTTACCTTCATCTTCACTGAATGCTAGCACTACTGGCTGTCTTATATTAAATTGCTGGAGTTTGCAAGCCAGATGCACTCCACTTCACCCGTCATTTTGTTCAATAATGTCATAAAAGCTTGTTTGTGAAGAAGCGACTTATAAATAGGTGGGAGGACACATGTGTATAAGGAAATTTGTTTTGGTCAAAATAGCTTTGAATATAAACTGGTTCACAGTTTCTCTTCTGGACATCAGAATCTTTCACCCACAACTTGGCCATCTACTACTATGGTATAGACAAGAGTGTGTTACAACATGAAATGGCAATTTAATTATGATTAACTTTAAAATAATGAAACCTATTTAGTTTAGTTCACCCTGTGCCGTGCGTCTTCAGGCTGACTGCTTTCATCATGTATGAACTTATGCCTGCACCTTTGCCTGTTTCAGTACAATGTTTCTATTCATCAGTGCTGACAAACAGGAGTTGGAGAGACATCCAGGCTACTCGTCAGGGGTTCATGCATAGATGTGCGCATGGGCTGGATGGATACAGGCTGAGATAAAGAGACAGCTAAGCCTAGAGGCTAGAGGTGGACTGGAAGAAACGCGTAGTATCCGCATGCATGGCACGTCTAAAGTATCGGACTAGGCCAGTGGTGAACATGCCTTGAGAGTATAGTCATTAATGATGAGAAAGGAGAGGAGGGGTGTGTTTTGAAAGAAATCAGTGCAACGATTGGGCAAGAAATGATACTTCGAATTCTTTCAAGAAATTAACTTACGTCTTGAAAAATGTGCACTTACCTTTACCGAGATTAATGTACCTACTCTATACTCATATGCAGCACTAAATGAATTCAGGAAATTTCTCCATATTGTGATGTGCTGTATAGATGCTCGTGTATTTAGAAATATCTCTTTACCTTGCGATTTGTGGCAAGTTGTGGTAGTGCTTATTCTGACGCATCTAGACTCCTGAAGTTATCTAGATCGGTCAATTTGCCATGGTGTTGCAGTTACCATGACTGTTTTCTTTTAGATCTATTTATTTTGTTAGGCTAATCTAAAATCTATAAAGCCTAGATCTAGAACTATAAGTAGATCTAAACTGAAATCAATGTGTATTTGTTGATCTAAATATCATAAGGATGGCACCCCCATTAAAGAAGGCTAAATTAGAGCAGAAAGCCTGAATACACTTCAAAGTGAAGTGGGCTTCCATTGTTTGATCAAAACTCGATAGTCATGCACATTGTACTATTTGTCAGACCGACTTTACAATAAAATTGGATGGTGCAAATGACATTGACAGGCATGTTAAAATCAGGAAACATCAGGATCCTGACAAAGTTAGATCCAAAAACAATCCAGTTACATCTTATTTTACTCCCACATCTAATCCCCTTGATGAAAAGGTAATAAACGTGGAGATGCTCAGGAATAAGTTTCTTGTGAAACCCAATTTACCAGTTGCCACATCTGACCATGCTGGGGCTTTATTCAAGGCAATGTTCCCGGATTCTCAGGTGGGAAAAAGATTTTTGGGTGGGAGATCAAAGGCTACGGCAATCAATGATTGTTAAGCAAATGGAATATCTGAGGACATAGTGCAAAGTATGAAAAAGAACCCATTCAGCATTTCGTCTGATGGGAGTAATGATGGAGGTGAAGAACAGTTGTATCCATTTGTCATTAGGACATTTGATGGGGAGGAGGGCAAGGTTATGACAGACATGATATGCTTAAAAACATGTGAAGGTTTATCTACGGGTGAAAACATTTTCAAAGTTTTAGATTCTGCCCTGAAGGAAAAAGAACTTGAGTGGGGGAACTGTTTCACTTTTGCATGTGATAATGCAAGTGTGATGACAGGTTAAAATAAGGGGGTGAGTGCTTTCATTCTCAAGGAGAATTCTGATGTATACATTAATGGCTGCCCATGTCACTTATTACACATTGCTGCCAAGACAGCAACTAAAGAACAGAGTGTAGATGTGGAGGAGCAGTTAGTTGACATTTTTTTCTACTTTGATGAGAGTAGCAGAAGGAAGAAGGAGTTTATATCCTTTCAATAGCAGTGTGGTACATCGCTCCATGCTATCATCAAGCATGGTGCCACAAGGCGGCTTTTTCTTCAATCCTGTGTGGGAAGACTCATAGAGCAGTGGGAGCCCCTGCAAGAATTCTTTAAAGCAGAGTTGAATGCGTTATCTTCAAAGGAGGAGGATACTTCCAAACAAGCTCGGCTAATCAAGGTCAATAAGTTCTTTGGAAACCATGCCTGCAAAGTGTTTTGCCTCTTTTTAATGGAGAATCTTTCAATTTTAACCTCAGCAAACCTCAAACAGAGTCTCCTCAAATTCATTGCCTCACATGAAGATTGGGTGAATTTGTAACAGACCTCATCGTCTGTTTCATCCGATCCAGCACAATTCATGATTCAAAGTCCATCCTTGAGGTAGACTTCAATGACAAAAAGAATCAGCTCACTAGGAAGGACCTTAGTGTTAGGATCAGCTACCAGAGATTTATTTCAGCATCTGCAGAAGGAGCCTTCCTTCACTAATCATCAAGAGGATTTATTCGTACAGGAGGTTAAAGCTTTCTACTTACTTTTGTTCTGCTCTGAAATGTGTCATAGGCAAATTTCCTCTACATGATGAGTTCCTAGCCAATGCTGCTGTCATTGATGTCAGTAGAAGATTATCTGGCAAATATTCAATGTTGGAATACTTCATGAAGTTTCCATGTTTATTGCCTGAGGAAAATGTGAAACAGCTTCATTTGGAGTTCATTAAATATCAAGCAGGGTAAATGCCTAGTGGGATTATAGATGAGGAGAGATTTGATGTCCAGTGGTTTAAGATAGGGCAAATCAGAAATACGGACAATTTGCTTAAATTCCCAAATCTGAGTAGAGTGATGAAAGGCCTGTGTTGTTTGACGCATTCAAATGCAGATCTAGACACCAAGTGGGTCTTCAGCTTAATGCAGAAAAACAAGACAGACTTAAGAGCATCTCTTTCAACAAAAACATTGAGCTCTTTACTAATTCAAAAGGTGCTCATGGTGTCTAGAGACCGTTCTTGTTTCCAGCATTCTTTCTCGTCAGCTCTGAAGAAGAAGGATAAGAAGGCCTACCCTCAGAGCTTGAATTCATCCAAGTAATCAAATTGGATAAAATTTTTGTGTATATGTAAATAAGGACCTGTACATAGTTGTAAAATAATCAATATATAAGTGGAGAACATCAACTCTTGAGAAACTGGAGTACTGAACTTATGGTAAGCTGATTCCTCTTTTTGTGCCTACATTCCTCTTTTTTAGCTGAAAGATTCCTCTTGCCGTTACTTTAGGGTAGGCGCTTCTGCGTCTCAGTGACCTTGAAAGAACTTGACTTTTTTCCACCATTGCTTAGATTTAATATCGGTATAATTACGTGTTATTGATATCTCTCCTCTATTTTGCTATTGCAGGTTGTTCTGGAGACTGAAATTACAAACCAAGCTGCTCTTCATTTATACGAAAATCTGGGCTTTGTGAGGGATAAGAGGTTATTTCGATATTATTTAAATGGAGTTGATGCCTTGCGACTGAAATTATGGCTGAGATGATAGAATTGGTTATGTTTATCTACATGTCTTATTTAGATTTGTACAATACCCATTTGTTTAATTCAATTTCCTTTTGTTCGCTTTTGAATGTGTGTGTTGTACAGTGGGACATCTGTTATTTGGATCCTGGGGAATTGGAACAAAATTCCAGGGAATGAAATTTTTACTGTATGATTTTTATCCATAATCCGAATAAGGTCTCCCACAAATCAGGAGTATTCTGTCAAGTGTTTTCTTATATTTAAAGAAATTATAATTTATGAGATTTTCGCCACAATGCCTCACAATACAGATGAATAAGACATTCTGTTATTTTGAGACAATAAGAAGAACAATGAACCTTGTCCTGAGAGTGACAAATGAAGAAGCCCGTTGCAACGAATGACAGTTGGTTTGTTTCATGAAGCAATGGAGCTCCATGAACATGTAGAGATAATAAAGTTGCATAGCAAAATTGCATTCACTGCCGATGGCTGGAATTCAAATACCAGTTTAAACAGATGGTTACTCCATTTTTATGACCAACACATTAGGTTGTAAAATCTGTTTCTAATCAGTGGTGGAAATGTATGTAAGGGTGGAGGTACATTTATTCAGTCTTAATAGACGAGTTCAAGATGTGTATTCATTGGCTGGCATGTATTGTTGACACTTCCATAGTCTGATCTCCCCCCAGGGAAACGGGGTTAATGGATGGGATTTTTCAATTTTTCAGAGGCATCCCAATAACAGAGTTCCTTCTGTATTTTAAATTGATTCTTTGGGTTGAGGATGATGGAGATATGGGACAATTTCTGTTATTGTGCTCTTTTCATCAGGATAAATTTATTTCATCTTTCTGTTGCTAGATTATTTCATTCTGCCTCCACCATTAACACTTTGTCTCTCACTCTTATAATTTATTACTGTAGAAAAATGAATGGTAGAGGCAGGGGCGCCCTTATGTCTCACCTTTTAATGAGTTTGGCATGAGAAATGTCATTTTTCCTGCTAATGTAAGAATAGAGAGAGATGTTTATAATCAAAAGACTTAGTAGTGCTATATCATATATGGCTCAAAGATCAATGGGGGCATGGAGTTGAGACCAGGTTAGTCAAAGTGTTTTTGTAAAGATCTAATTCGTTTACATCTATATAGAATTCTAGGTTGGTATAGTATGTTAAGATGTTAGATTTTAAAAGAAAAGACAAAATTACCAGACCTAGATATTGATGTAGCTTATCTGCCTTGATTTCTTATATTTACATTATAAAAATTAGATAAGATCCAAGTCTTGTCATTTGTGTCGAAGATTATATTCTAGATCTATAGCTACTAATTCTCTAGATTTGATGAAGAACAGCCCTTGCAATAGTTGGTCTTTTAATTTTTTTAAATGTTTCATTCAATTTTGTAGGGGGGGGGAGGGTAGTTTTATATCCTTTTCACAGCAGCCCCAAGCTGTGCTTCCTGGACTGTCACTGTCATCTTGGACTTCTTTCTTACTGGAGGGAACTGTCCTCTCCCAATGCCCTACAATACTGCTCCTGCAGATTAATATTGCCCTTTACCAATAAACTGATGGACATCATTACATTGTACTGGATTTTAAGTTTTTAAGCTAGGTTTAGGTCTTGGCTCAATGTGAACACCACCGCACCTGGTCATACTTATACTAGATAAAAGGTCTGACCACCGATTGATCTTTGTACTTCTTACTACTGGTGTAAGCACTGGAGCATAATAGATTACATAATGGAATGAAATAGATCTAGAGGGATGGCATTTCGTGGTCCTTATTGTATGGTATTGTTTTTGGTGTGATGGTTTTTGTGTGGAAATGTAATGTTTTCAGTTCGAAAGTCTGATGTAAGTGACAAATTGATTTAACAGTGGAATTTTTTTTTTTTCTTTAAAAAAATTTTTTTTTTTTTGCTTAATCTTATTGCTTTGCATTTAGGACAAAGCAAAAGATTAGCTAAAGTGAAAATTAACTTATTATCCTCAATCAACTGGACATTGCACAAAAGCTTGGATAATTTTGTCACCAACTAGTAGCAACTGTGTGAACTTAATTCATAAAATTAATTTAAAATAGAAGAGTGTTATGATCCTATGTCCCTGAGTTATATAAGAACTTTTTACTGCATTTTGTTACCAGACCTCATTTCATCGGTTCTTTATGTGCTTGAGTATGAAACTTAGCTTGAAGGTTTGTGATGACAATTTTGTTGTTTTCAGGAATGTTTGAAAGATGCGTTATTTCACTTAGTATCAGTGTCCTTATCTTATTGTAGATATTGAAGTCAGGCACTTCTCAGAGTCCTCTTGATAAGACTGCTTACTACATAGTTTGCTCAAAGACAAACTGCTCTCTGACTGTAGAGTGATGTATCTTTATGCAATGTTCAGTTGCCTGTGAAATGAAGCTGCTTTGACAATAAAAACTTAGAGCAAGCAATGTGGCTAGCAGCATTCATCTTTGTTTCAACTTGATCCTGGTGTTGAGGTTTTATATCGCCTACATTTTGGTGTCCAGCCAAGCTTCTTTGTTAAATTTGTTTTTCATAATAGTAATTACACACAAGTGATATCTGTTGTTTCTTTTTTTGTTTTTTTTTTGTTTTTAACTTATTTAAGCATTGTGCTAGATTGAATGAAAAATTAAGTTTGAAATGTTTGGGGGATTTTTTTTATTCATCACCCAATATATGGGTTTGAAGAAAAAGCAATAGCATAAGTGTGGGTCATGGTGACTGGAGAAGAGGGAGATGTGCTGTCACTACAAACATGTTAATTGTGGATGTGTCACAGGTTTGTATGGTACTTTGCTGAGTATTAATAACCCTCATAGAAACAGGCTAGTGTCAAAGCTATCACAAGGCATAAACTTGATCTGATAGAGCTTTTTACAACTCCAGTCGGTTCTTTCTGGGGCATTTTCTTTCACAGTTTTGTACTGCCTTTCTTTGCTTTTACTTCCTTTGATTTGGTGGCACAGATAAAGTTATAAATAGAAGCCTGTCATGGTCAGGCAGCCACAAGCCACCTCGTTAATTGCTCATCATTTTCGTTCCTTTTTTTTTTTTGTATTCAAACCACGGATTAATTTCATATAATTCTAGTACTATTGAATATGATTTTTAATTAAACTAAATGTCTGTGCCCCTGACTTGGTGTCTTTACTGAAATGTTACCCAAAGTTTGGTTAAAAGAATTGTTGAAAAATGTGAGTAATTTGTAAATTACTGTTTGTCTTTCCATGTGATGTCAATTATGCGTTTACTTCACACAAATTAGGAATTATACGGCTTTGAATTAATTTAACATTACATCGGATTTACTAATTCATCAAAGATGAAGTGAAGGAATGTATAAAAATGGTGATGTCATTTCTGACATCAGGTGTGTGGTTGAATCTTTGACTGTTGTCTCATGGAATCTTACAGCTATGTTGAGCCTATGTGTTACCTGTATATGTTTGAAGATAAAGATGCAGTAAAACCTTGTTACACAACCAGTCTATGTCATACCGCCAACTTCTGCCTGCAATACAAAAGTAATGTGTGTGTGTTGGGGGGGGGGGGGGTGTTGCACCACTATCCACCAAGGATTAGTCTGGAACCATCCTTCTAGTTTTATTGTAAAACATGTCCTGTTAAACTGCCAAACCAAAAGATAGACCTCATGCCAGTGGCCCTGTAGACTTTTACTGTGTTTGAGCTGATTTAGTTATGGTTGTCTACCATAGAGTATATTAAGATACTACATATTCCATGAACCTGTTACGTTCTATAGGCTTTAAGACAGGTCTAGTAGCTATACTGTATGTATATTACTGTCAGATTTTGCATAGCAGTTGGAGGAATCATGGGACGGGGCTAGTAGTTCTTGCTAGGGGAATGCACTGTCCTGTCATCATTATCACGAAGAGGAGACAGAATACAAATGTACAGCTGCAATACTTTTTTGCCTCCCCATCAGCTTTCCAAACAGTTGTAGTTGGAACTAATTTTGATGATGGCACTGGACGTGCTGATCAGTACTTTTACCAGGTAATTAGGAATGCCTTGGAAGTCCACATAGTCTGACCAACCTACTCCTCAGTTAATCCAGTGATGTGATGGGGTTTTGGGCACACAGATGTATTCATTTGCATTGTAAGCTGTCTGCGCCTTACTTATCATGAGCACAATACAGCTGAGATGGAGTAAATCAACAACACACCTAGGACTAACTGTATTGTTTCATGTAGGTCTAGCCCTTCTATGGCATCATGCCAATGTGGTCAGGCTATAAAACCTCCGACTGGAGGAAAATTGATCTGGTCCGCCTATGATTCCTTGCAAAAAAGAATATGTAAAATAATTTTTTAAACACAGCAATACTTAAACAGCAGACTCTGAAAAAGTCCACTAGAGTCGACTACGCTTGTAGTGATGTCGTTGGGGGATAAGAAAAAAGATCGCTACATCCGAAGTTCGCTACAGCCGTCGGAAGAAAAATCAAGGGAAA
>JAOWAY010126632.1:0-17234 GCA_028565895.1 Goniobranchus geometricus
CATTGGAGGGGTGAGAAGACATAAGTTACCCCTACTTTTGTATACCCATCAGTAGCCTGGGGGTATGTGAGAATAGTAACACACCTCTATTAGAATGGACTTAACCAGAAGCTTCTGAGGCGGAAATTTTCCATTGTGTAGCATCATTTGTCATGCTTTGTGATTGGTGTACAAATCAGAAAGCAGGATTTAAGTATTTGCAGTCCACAAGAGTGAATGAATGTTAGATTCTAGGGAGGTTTGCCTAGGCCTCTTGTGAACACACCAGCTGGGCAAGGCAAACCTGTGAACAGTGGCTGAAGCTCCGTAAGCAACTTTTAGTCAAACCGTAGGCAAACCTGTGTTCAGCACATGGTGTTGTGATGTGTAATCCTGGCATGCCCGGGAAGCGCTTCTGTAGGGTTAAAGCATTCATGGCACCTGCTTTAGGACTCCTGTGATCCTGAGAAGGCTGATAAGGCAATTCAATTTATCTAACTAGCAAGCATGGGGTGAAGTTCTTTGTGATTTATGTCAGTCATATTTTTTCTTATACCGGGTATGCTAAATGGAAGTTATTTTGGAACTGTTATGACAGATTGAAAACTGACCACTGACAAGAGGTAAGGAAGAGGAATCCATGATTACCAACAAAATTTATTTACCTTTTTTGTAGATATGACTCATAGTCAGAATATTGGGCTCTTGGAAGATCAGTCTGTCTATTTTGTAGTAAAGCATGAGAGAATATGGAAATGTCTCTTTCAATTGTCATCTACAAATAAGGAAATATGTAGATAATTATGTCATTGAAAGAATACATTATCTGAATAATGACAAAAAAATACCCTGAGTGTAGTAAGGTTATTGATGAAATTGATGAATATCGGAACTGAATTCAAAACTGGCAGACAAACTTTTCATAGGTTCTTTGTTGTAGTCTTTCGCTTATTTTTCTTCAAAGGTGTCCACTATGTCTTTGACACAAGCTTTGCGAGAAACTTCAGTCTTCTAGAAAGCTGTCATGAATTCATTGAAAGATATGAAAGAGCCAAAAGTGATAAAAAAGCTCTTCCAATGCTGGCATCGGCCTGTCCAGGTAAGTATTTTGTTGCTATCATGTTGTCTTTTCTTTCATAGATGGTTTTGACCTAGTTTTATTTTATGAAGAGCCTACACATTTTGGCTTCTAAATAAAGTACAAAATATAAAAAATGGTGTTTTTTGTTGTTGTTTTTTTTGTTTGTTTGTTTTTGTCTTTTATAAGTGTTATCATAAATAGGTAATATCAGTGAGTCTTTGGTTTAAAACAAAAAGAGTGTATAATAGGGTTGGAGGGAGGTGAGTAACAAATGAGAAAATAAGAATTTGTAACTATACCTGGCAAGTCCATCTCATAGTAGGATTTTCCAGTTGTAAGGCAATGTATGTCTGTATCTCTCTATGCTTGAATGGATTATATGTTTTTGCTTTCAAAAATCATTTTCATCAACATAAACAATGATTTGAAGTGGAGGGAAATCAATCCTGCACTCTATCAAAGCTTAGGAATGGAAGCTGATAGGCATGACAATGTCTTCATATCTCTTTCATGATCCCAATAATCCTGAGATGGTCAATTCCAGAGATAGTTAATTCCCCATAAAAGATGTCAATTGTACAGGAAAGATGTTAAGGGTTTTTGTTTTTTTAGTAATATTTACACTTCATCAATGCCTCTATAATTTATATGTGATGCTGAATATACCAAGATTGACACAAGCAAATTTCTTGTCTCTGTGGGCAAACTTGAATAATAGAACAAAGCTTTTTGAAATACACATATGATTTATTTTTCTAACAAAGGGCATATTATGTTCAATTATAATCTTTATGTCTTGAGTATTATCATGGCCCATTTAACTTTGAACAAAAGTAGATAAATGAAAATTGCATTTAAGTTAGAAATGGAGAGAGAGAGAGAATGGAATATTTAAAGCTTAATTTGAATGTAAGTTAAGCTTGTCTCTGTTGGAATTATGGAACTTTTTGACAAATGATCAAATGTTTATTTTCCATCTAGGTTGGATATGTTATGCGGAAAAGACACATGGATCATTCATCTTACCATATATAAGTACAACCAAATCTCCACAGCAGGTTATGGGATCTCTAGTCAAGGACTACTTAGCCACCAAACTAGAGAAAAAGCCAGACTCTATATACCATGTTACAGTCATGCCTTGTTTTGACAAAAAATTAGAAGCATCCAGAGCTGATTTCTATAATGATTTATATCAGACCAGAGATGTGGATTGTGTTATTACATCAGGTATGTAATAAAAACAACACAACAACTGCCCTGCACATTAAGCCTGCAGTTAATTGTTTGAATTGCTGCCATTACAAACTGTTATTAAATTGTGTAAATTTAGAAATTTCAATTTACTGTTGGTAAGTTACAGTGTATCTTGTATGTAAGTTATTGCTGATTTTAATACCATAAATGTTGCAATATTGCACATTAGCTCTCTCAAAATGTGCAAATTACTTGGCGCTTTTACAATCTAGTGATTGTCATGACTGACTGGAGGAAGCATCCGTTTCTTCATGTATGCAGTGGTTCATGACTTGTGCTGTGCTGATCATCTCAAGGCAACAAGGACCGGGATCCTCAACTGAGAGGATCTAGAATAGGCCTACCGCTAGTTCTTCCCATGCATGCTTTAAGAGGCTGCTAAGGGTTGTGTAAGAGTTTCTTCTCTCATGTCTTCCTCTGTCAGGCTCTCTTTTGTGTCCTCAGAAGGGGAGAGTTACGCTGGTGAGGAAAGGAAGCATTATTTAGTGGCCATCCCCCATTTGTGTTCATTGCATTACTAAAAATACTATTTGGTTCACTCTCTAACTACATGGACCAAATGCCTTTGTATACAAATGGCGGTGCACAGTTTGAGGCTTGATGGCCATGATTATTTACTTTTTTTTCGGGGAGATGATATTTCTTGTCTGTAAATCATCTCTTTGTGTCGTCTTTTAATTACATTATATTTATTTGATTATTGTTTTATTTTAAATACCTTATTTCCCTTTTTGGCAACTTTTTCTCCTCAGCTGAAAATCGTCTCTTTCTGTTCCTTCTCTCATCTTGGACTAGCTTTTCTCATACTTTTTCCATGGACGCCAAGATGACCTTTGTCGGCAGAAAGAGCCCTAAAGCCCATATAAACAAACAACAAGAACCTGCCATGAATGACTGTAGTTTCTCTTTAATACATAGTATTGTTGAGGTTGATATCGTGACTGTTTTTGGAAGTTTTGTTGCTTTTGGTCTTTCAAAAGAAGACTTTAATTGTTTCTGATCGATCTATTGAGTTTTTGTCATATTGTTAAGTCTTTTTAATGAATTTTGTGATAGTGTACAAAATGTAAAACAATGGATTGAAATGGGTAAAAGTGGCATTTTGTCATCATCTAGATCTATAGTGATTCATCTTCATTCAGATTTTCTGGACTGATACTGATTCAGGATATTAATCAGATCAAGAACAAGTTTAAGTGGTGAAGGTGGATTAAAAAAAACAAACGAGGATTCGGACACTGTATACTGAATTCAAAAATATTTTTTTCTCAGCTGTTTACTTAGGATGAAGAAGACAAAACATAGATGGATTTTCTTCTAACAACCAATGCAAAAGTCTCATCAAATCAGTTGGTCTATGTTCTAGAAATCTTTGAAATGATTTAACTATTAAATATCCTTATATTTACTTATAAATATCCGTTATCAAAATTTTGTTACGTTTTCCCAGGTGAGGTGGAAAAAATGCTTGAAAAAGAAGGAACTTCATTGGCTGATGTGGAGAAGCAAACTATTGATCATATGTATGTATAGTTTCATTAGGATATTAATTAAATTATAATTTCTTAGAATGAAATAGCGGTTAACGACAATTTTAATGTTGTTGAATATGTCTTTCATATCCATTCATGAACACTGGAATTACAAGGGCTTTTATAAAATTGTGAGGCAACAATACACAGACATACATTGAAAAAAGAGTTGGAATCAAAATTGTACATTTATGTAGCTGAATTTGAACATAACCATTAGATAGAGGTGAGATTTTTACCTGAAAGAATGGTTATCAGGCTACCGGTATAGTATAAATGGAGAAAAATAAATTCTTCACTGTGATTATGCTAAAAGCTTTTTGAATGACTCTAAATACTTAATTATTACCACTGCTTTTCAGAGTACCAACGTCGTTAGATGCAATGATGATTAGTCATGACGGTGGAGGGTCAGGGGGTTATCTGGAACACATTGCCAAGTATGCTGCAGTGAAAATTTTAAATACAACTGTGGATAAACTGGAGTATAAGGTTTTAAGGTTTGTCAAATATGTAATTCTTCATTAATTCATACATTGAAAATTGTATGTCTAAATCTCAGCATTTTGCTTGCCTCATGATCACAAATGGGATATTTGCTTTTAATGTCAAAAGTTTTTTAATGACAGAAATCATAGGTGGTCCCTTTTTTTGTGTGTGTAAGGGGGTGGGCTGATAAATAAGTTCCTTTTGGTTATAACTTTTTGTTTTCAATATGTAGACATCATACGTCATCATAAATCATACATCAAAATAAAGCTTAGACTTTCAGATATATATCTTACACATCATTTTATCATGTAGTCATCACGATACTCAGAGCTGCCAACATCAGACTTGTAAGTGCATACTGAAGCAAAGAATTCCAATTACTTTTCCTGGCACCATGGGTGATCATCTGCTTCTACCTTTGTATCACTATTATAATTTCATTTACATCTTGAGCTGGGGGAACAAGAAATATTCAGATGAGGCAAGATTGTTTTCGGGGGTTTGTTAGGTTAGAATTTTCAGCTGCATTTAGGCACGTTGGGTTGGCGAACTACTCAACTGTCTTGAGACCTTCTTATTTATCAGCCCACCATAGTATTTATTTGTGCTTATTGTGCAGACCTTGTTTTTGATGAAATTTTACGGTCAAGGTCTTTGATGAAGCCTTTTTTTTTTTTAAATTAATGTCCATTTAGATGTTATGTAGGAAAAATAAACCCAAACAAGAGCAAAAAGTAAAAGTTGTACTTTTCTAGGCCATTGTCTGCTGAAAGTTTAAAAATTTGAGCTAAAAGTTTTGTCTTGTAGATACTACTTCCTGCCCTTAGTGCCATATAAAAGGTATAGAACTTGGGTTGTTGGTTTTGTGTTGTGTGTGTGTTTGTGTTTTTTTTACCAGTTTTTTGTTATTTTTCTATGAGTTAGTTATGTTCTTAAACCAAACAATAATTCCTTAAATGATTGTGTTCTTAATGGTGGTTGTTTAACAAGAATTTCCTCCTCCTGATATGAAATTTCATTGTTGAGAAAGTAAAGCTTTAATACCATGAATATGAAGTTAATTACAGAATGCCTTAATTTTTAACGAAAGGCTATTATTTTTCAGTCTAAAGGCCCATGTTGATCTATAGTGGAGATGGTATGGACTGCCTAATTATGATATAGGGGCTGACTTGGGAAAGAAATTTTACTATAAGGCAATTCTTTGTTTAAAAAAAAAAACAAATCACAATCCTATTATGTGAACCAATTGTAATGGAATGATAACATATCAGTTGTAGGTAGGGGTTTACATGCTTTTAAATATCTTGGCACTCACTCTTTTATCATCATTTTTTCAAGAATGTGTGCATTTTTTCTTTTTTTTCTTTTAGGAACCAGGATTTTCAGGAAGTTGTGGTTGAAACAGCAGAAAAACCTCCTCTGCGGTTTGCACTGGCTTATGGGTTCAGAAATATTCAGAACATTGTCCAAAGAATAAAACGTGGCAAGTGTACCTATCACTTTGTGGAAATTATGGCTTGCCCATCTGGCTGCAACAATGGCGGGGGACAAATCCGGCCATCTGGAGAAGAAAGTGCCAAGGATCGATTAAAAAAGGTGGAACAGATTTATTCCAGCATTCCTAACGTGCTCCCATCAGAGTTCATAGAAGTTTCTCAGCTATATGATGAGTGGTTAGAAGGTGCCAATAGTGCCAGATCAAAGAAGTTTTTACACACAGAATACCATGAAATTGAAAAGTCTACAAATGCACTAGCAATCAAATGGTGACATAATACCCTGAGTTAAATGTGAATTACAACTGAAGCAGAAAGTGTTGCAAATTCTGTATTAATCAATGGACTGTGGGTATAGGGAATTGCTGATATTATCAGCAGATCTCCAAAGACTTATCCTATTTTCTCAGGATGCTTTTCATTTTCAAGCCCAATTCTCATCATTGCATTCTTCTCACATGTTCCTCTTCTTTTAGGTGAGAGGTTATATTGTTTTTGCCTCGATCATTTCATCAAACTCAGTAGGTTGAATGTTTTCTCACATTTCTTCCTAGACCGCCCATTCGAAGCCATGGATGAAAGCATCTCAGGCCAATTAGCTTGAACAATGCCTTGACAAATTTTCAAAAGCCTGCAAGACTTGACATAAAATTTTCAGAGCAGTCATTTTTGCATTTAATTCTTTAAAAAAAAACAAGCGGGGTCCTATTTAAATTTCATAGCTGCTAAGTTTTCAAAATGAAAAACAAACCCATAGGTTTTCATCATGCAGTCTGCTGTATATTTGGTAAGATCCTATCACACTTTTTTTCATCTATGTGAGATGTCTGTGGTGGTTGCAGTGAAGTTCCTTGATGATAAATAAGATTTGACAATCGCTTGTCTTACGTTACAAACAATCCTGGACAAATTCTCTCACTGTAAACAACAAGAGATGAATACCTTCATCCCAGTTTTTTTCTGTTTCAAAACAATATGTTCTTATCTTATTCTTTAAATTTTGATGAAATCTCTCCAAAGCCCTTAACTTTTAGGGTGATGGGCAGAAGATTGAAATTGTTCAATATTCAACGTCACAAGACCTAATGAAAAATATGCGGACAAAAATTTAGATCCTTATTACTTCGAACAGATTTAGGAAGGCCGAAAGTGGTTAAAAAATCAATCAAAGCCTTCTCTATAGTCTGAGTTTTAATATTTCTGAAGGAACGTTTCAGGAAACGTTGTAGAAGCACACAAAGTAATTATAAAGATTCTCATTGCCACTTTTATTCGTTGGTAGAAAGGTTCATCTAAGTCAGGAATAGCTTGAAGAAGTGCATTTGGAATTTTCTGATTTGGTTTCCCAACCACTTGACGTTCATGACTTCTTCTTCTTCAAGTGCCACATCTGTTGCCGACATCGGCCATCATGGCCTTCCATTCAGTTCTCCTGATGAGTTTATTGTTGGTGGATTCTTTCCTCGTTGTGTAGCTATTTAGACTGTCTGTGTGTTTTGTGCGTTGTCTTCCTTTGCCTTTGGTATTACAAATCTTTCCACAAATGTTTGCTTTTCTATTCCATCAGCTCTGTTTATGTGCCCCAAAAATTGTAGTTGTCTTTTTCTGACCTCATAACGTGTTTCCGCCTTACAGGCAGCAATAGGTGGTTTATCGCTTTTGAGTAGGCACTTCGCCCACAAAACTGACTTTTAGACTGTCAAAAAGTTTCATGAAAAGGAAACACTGAAATCAATATCAACTCTGACCATACAGCACAAAGGAATTTGCTTCATAGCAGATCTGGTAACAGCATGGAAGGATATCAAGAAATTCTTCCTCAAGAGGATCAGGTGCACAAATGTAGCTGGGCTCACTCAACAAAATAGAATTATCAACGACTTTATCACCTGCAATGTGATTACCCAGCAAAAGTGAACACCATCAAATGTAAATCAGACTTAAAACCCACAGTGACAAAACCAGAAACCAGATCAGACTTCAAATAAATCTCATGCAAGGGAGCAGAAAAATAATTGTCTCAATCTATCCCACGCAACGAAGCATTCCTCCCAGTGTAGGAGGAATCTGAAAATGGCATCATGCCACTCGAAATCAAGGACTGGAATGCACCAGAACCTCTCAAAATATGAACAGGTTTAACATCAGAAAAGTCAATCGTCAGTGACTAAAAACCTTTGTGAAGGAAGGTCCAAAAGCTATCCATAAAAGTCTGCATCTGCAGAAAAAAGATTTCTTATCTGCATTACTTAAATCTCCTGAAATACAATTCAAATCATTTAGAGTATACACCTGTCCGCTTTTTCAATTCTTCCTTCCTCTTTAATTCCCAACAATTTCTCATAATGTGACCAGCCTCTTTACAATAATGGCAAAGAATTCTCCCGTCAGAATTTCTCTGAGACCCAGAATTTGCGTATTTATTTTCTTAATATCTCCGTGACCCGTGTTTTCCAGAAGTGGAGGGTTAAAGGTTTATATGGGCCAATTCTAGTATGACTCCTTTCAAAATGTGAATTGGAAGAGTTATCGGAGCGGGAAAGTTTATGATTCAAAGAAAAACCATCAGCGAGTTTTGCTGCTAAAACCAAAGTTCAACAGTCTTATAATCTAAGAACATTTTTATTTATGAATGAATAATTCCTCCAGCAGAATTAACGGCGTGAAATTCTCAAATGTGCTCATGTCTGAAGAACATAGCCATTTATTCAAAATTTGCTCTTTTTTCCTTTGCAAATTCTAAATAGGGTTCCTTTGTTCCCTTTGTAAGCTTTCTTAATCTCTGCCGATAGGCATCAGGGACCATTTCATAGTATTTCAAAGTGTAATCCTTTATGACATCGTAGTCATTGACAATGTCTAATGATAATTGAGAATAAACTTCTCTCGTGTTGCCCACTAAGGCTGATTGTACCAAATGGGACCAATGATCCTCTGGCCAGGCAAAGCTGTGGGCTCCCCTTTCAAAATGAGAAAAGAGATCCTCAGGATCATCAAATTGGGAAACACCTCACATGTTTTGTTATTTCAAATGACCCTCTCTCACAAACTTGTGAGTTTGATTGCAATCTTTGAAGTTGCTTAGAAATTCATGGAAGAAGCAGAAGACTCCTCTTTTTTTTTTTTTTTTTACTGAAAGCAGATGCTGATTGGATTTTATGTGTATTAAGCCTTGTTTCCATGTGTACGTAATGCGTAAAAGCAATGCGTAATGGGTAAAGAACGTTTATATAGAAATCAAACTGATGTGTATCCACGTGTCCGTAATGCGTCATACGTGGTGCGTATTCGACCGCTACAGCCATCATTCGAATACGCATCACGCAGCTATGCGGACACCGGAAGGTAAACATTCCTGAGCCATTTCCAAGAACTAGGCCTACATGTGGGTGTGTTATTTTGATTACAACACAGCATTCTCAACATGCCTTGGAATTTTGTCCCAGATATATATCTCTGGTCAAGCGAAAGTACTGATGGAATCGTACCGAGTCCAGTTCTAATTCTTTTACAATATGGTGGTACGCACCAAACCTTTTCCTTTGTTGCAATATTTCATGTACCCACCATCTGTGTTGTCTTTTCCTTAATCCCAGATAGTTATAAGTAAGAATTGCAAATTCCATATCTTCATCTTCCTTTTTCCGTGTTTTGGAGGAGGAAGGAGCCATAATTAAACTGTGGTCTGAGAGCGAAAAGAACAAATTGACACAACGTGAACATTGATATATATACATGGAAACGGGCAATGAGCATTACGCATTGAGCACTACGCATTACATACACATGGAAACAAGGCTTTATAATGTCATTGTGCTACCCTCTGGCAATTCTCAAACTACCTTTGCAATGTTGAAAAAAAATATTTTCATCATATTGCTTTGTTTAATGAAAGGAAACTCAAGGCTGTAGTCCTGATGGAAATTGCACACTTTTTTTTCAAGGGGATCTCCTCTGTTATCATCACTAAAAAATAGATTTAGAACTTGCTGCAAGACCCATGTCTCTCTCTTCATTTCTAAGGCAAATGCAAATCTTCATCTTCTATAGGTTGATGGATTTTTTTTAGATCTGCCTCCTTGTCCACACGGGAAGAAATGAAAAATCCTTCCTTAACCTTAGTAGGTCTGATATAAAGATCCCGTCTGTTTGCCTCTCACCGCGTACACGCTCTCTATTTGCAGTTGTCAGTTTAGCTGTCAAGTCCGGTATGCAATAAATCTCAACCCCGTGGTGCTCCTGAGTGCAGCTTTCGTTTGATCGCCTCGCTCCGCGAGTGCCTGACTCGGGGTCAGCAAGGTTAATGGTTGCTAACGGTACCGCCCACCAGGTTGTAGACAGAAACGTCTGTTATCGGCAAATGAGAGTGAAATTTTTGCCCAAGATAACGCCATTTTCTGTTAACACTGTCAGAATCATCCTCCATTTCTTGACTTGGTCGTTGAGTGATACACATCGTGCGTTGTAACCAGAACTTTCTGTATTTCTATCATTTATAGTTATATTATTACAATAGTTTCTTTCTGTGTGCTGAAAACGATCTTTTTGGTGAGTTGAAAATAATTCAATGAAATTCAAGTGATAATAAATTCAATTTCAACGGATCGATCTTTTTCATTTAAGTGTATTATGAAAGTATGATAATTGTTCTTTCCTGTTGTGAAGACGGCATCTCCGCGCCGGTGTTCATTTTTGAGAATTATGTGTTTTTACTGAGTATACCATAAGTTTATTGCAATTTCCTTGGTATTACAAATTCCGTGGTGCTATTTGATTCTTACATTCTTTTAAATATAATTTATTATATCTATTTCATTTTACTCTTTCTAGTTACATTATGGAGCATACTCTTGACATTCATAAGAAACTTTTAAATGAACTGTGCCGTGTATGTGGAGCCCTGAACATTACGCAAAAACAAATTAAGCAAAGGCAAAAGCCAAAGGCGTGTGCCGACTTTTCACGGGACATTCATCTTCTCTATGGAATAACAATAAAAGAGGACACGGATGATAAACACTCCAAATTTGTTTGCCAAAAATGTCTTTTTGGCATTAAAAATCTCAGAAAAAGAGGAGGTCACGATGCGGTCCAAAATGCACGGGACAAAGTCAGTATGAATGCGGGTATTTGGTGTGCATACGATCCAGTGATCAGCAGTGTGGAGGACTGCCGACTTTGCACCCATCGATTGGCCTTGAAAAAAGGATGTATTAGATCCAAGCAGCCAGACATGACATCAGGACCAAGCACATCACATACACAATCAAATACGCCTCTTTCCCCATCTTCCCCGATAGGACTACATGAACAAAACACACCTGATAGTGATCACACTACATCCCCAGTAGGACAAATTACAAAACACACAATTGACAACACTACATCTCCAATCAGACAACAGACAAAACACACAACTGACAGCACTACATCTCCCATGATCAAAAACATGCTCACATTGCACGATCTAATGACAAAACCACAAGACGAGCCATTGCTTAAAGAAGAAGAACAATATTACACACAGGCAACAAAACGCAAATTAAGCCTAGATCCCCAACGTAAACAAATCGTTTGCAAAACAGGTGGACAACCACTTCTCTTAAAAAAATTAACAAAGTACAGAAAACAGACCCAAAAGGCCAAAAGAACAACACAGAAACAGAGGGTTAAATTCATGGATGAAACAAGGCACGATGTGGCTGGGCCATCACAACAAGGCAAGGATTACCAATTGGCTATTGAGCTGAAAGGAAATCCTTTGCCAAGGCGTGAGATGATTGCAAAGAAAGCTGGGATGGGTAAGCCAATCAAGTTTTCAACAAAATCAACCTTAGCAATGAAAGCAGCATTAGGCCTTAGTTGGAGACAGCAAAGAATACAGAATAGTTTTCTGAGAAAAGCGGGGGTTAGGGTAGCTAGTGAGAGGTCAGTTAGAAAATTAGTGAAGGAACTGGTGGGTGATTATGTGATAGTGGAATCTGGTTTGTTTCAAGATGACAAGAAAGAAGAAATAAGGATTGATTATAGTCGGATTCACAATTTAACAGGGTTTGTCGTCAGACTCGCAGACAAATATGCTGACAATCGACTTCTTTCTTGGCATAATGGAACAATCCCAAAGAATGAACTATGGGTAAAGATAGGCGGGGATCATGGAAAGTCTTCAATGAAAGTCACATTAGCAATAGCAAATACATCTAGGCCAAATTCAAACACAAATACCACAGTCATAGCACAAATTGGAGTGACCGACAGCCACGAAAATCTTGATAGATTTTTGAAAACAGGAATAAAGGAGGAAATCGTGCAACTCATGGCACACAAATGGAGGGGGAAGGATATTAAAGTCATCCTTAATGGAGACTATAAGTTCTTAACTGAACTTTATGGCTTGTCGGGGGCATGCGGGACATTTCCATGCTTGTGGTGCCTTATGCCCAGAAAAAGATTCAATGAATTGAGTCAACCATCCCCTCTAAGAACTCTTAATTCACTTCATACAGATCATGCACAATTTATGGCACAAGAAACTGGAGACAAAAAACATGCTGCCAGATTCAATAATAGTATACACGCACCCTTGCTTCCAGTTGAACTGGACCACGTCTGTCCTCCATACCTACACATACTTCTTGGTGTAGTTTTAAGACATCACAAGTTACTTGAGACAGAAACACATAATTTAGACAACATGATAGCTATGGAAAGAGTAAGTGCTTTGACAGATTTAGGAATAACGGTCAAGAACTACGGGGGCAATTGGAAACGGGCTGAGGATGTTAAAAAGAAATTAGAATTTGAGCAAGGTATTTTAGTGTTTAGTGATTATGAGAATGAGGAGGAAAGAAAAACTCAGGAAGAGAAAATAGAAGAATTAGAAGAAGAACTTACGTCAATCATTAAAATACCCATCCCAGTCAGGTCAGGCCCAGTGTCATTGTGTCTTGATCCGATCCTCAATGAACACAGGATTCGACCCCAGGCCTACCACAGTAGATCATTTGTAGGTAATCACTGCCATAAATATCTAAAAGACACAGTATACAGACACCTTACACAGGCAGTGATTGAACAAACAGCTAAATACACACGCAGTCAGGACATAATAGATCGTGCACACATCATTAAACTAAATTTCGACAAACTCAACAAATCATTTAGCGAGCTTCATTCAAAAATTTCTCACACTAGGCCTATCAAACAAACCCAACACAATGACATACAAGAAGCAATAAACACCTACCTATCGACTTACAGACGTCTTTTCCCCAATCAGACAATACCAAAACAACACATTCTAGAACACCATTGTCTACCTCATATACAAAAATACGGGTTTGGACTAGGGCTATTAGGAGAACAGGGAACAGAAAATGCACACCAAACATTGGCAAAAATAGAACATCAGGCTAGAGGCATTGTGGACAACATAAAAAAACAAGAATTCATCAACAAAACAAACATATTACATTCATCCCCATGTCTTCATCAAAATAAAACATGAAACACATTGCTTGGCATCTGATAATGCAATACATGTATGAAATACACAATTCTTAGGTAACTGTACAAATCGACTACTTTTTATTCCTGTAAATATTCTTATTAAACATTGTAATATACGTTCAAGTCATTCTGTAGCTATCTCTGTTAGCTCATTTACTACCTGACTCTATCTTGTTTTTATTTTACTCATAATCTTTGCATTAATATTACTATGTATTTACTATCTATATGAAATGGACTTAAAGTTTTATCGTATAAAGTGATGAGAAAAAGATCAGACATATTTCATTTTCGTGCTGCATAAAAACCATACCCGGCACGCAGCTAATTTTTGCGTCACAAGTTTTCTTATTATTACACTTTAATATGAAAGTCACAATTTTTCATTTCATCGATTTGTTTTTTAACTACAAGCTATAATAGTTAATGAGATTTGATAATTTGAACGACGATTTCCTTCTATTTCAATGTAACATGAGCTGTTTGCTTTATCAAATACAGAAATCGTCTTTGTTTCAATGAAAAGTAGGGTTCCTTAACTTTCTTGTCATGTATGTTTGGTATTTATACCTTTTTTCAGTGTTGCACGCTTTCCCTGTTTAAATTGTAAACTATCGCAAAAAATCGCGATCGTAACGAAAAGCCGCGCCGGTATATTGGGTCACCGTGACCTCGAGCTGACCCGGTCACTGAAGCGGTGAACTAAGTTGAACAGAGGGTGGCGCGGTGCTCTGCAGGTGATTACATGTTGATATAAAATTAATCAATTTTCTGTCTGCCCAAACATGACACGCTCTATCTGGTAACACAGGTATCCAAATAAACTGGAATCATTTTATTCATTATCCGGCTCTCGAGATATTACTGTCTCTTTATCATTGCTGTTGCTCCACCATGAGTCTTCATGTGGACAAACAGCTTGTTGCAGAGATATACAGAGGTATGGATTCTCTCTGACTAAGATGTGATTCTTGTGGGGATTAGAGGCATGATGTAGTAGACGAAATTAAGGTGCCAATGTAGACTTCCCAACTAACAATGTAGTCTGTATCTTCTTTACAAAAAATGAAATTTTAATGTTTGATGGGAAATTCTTTCGGTTTGTCTCTTCTATACTGTGTATATCTCAGAATGTTTTTGGATTGTTTTTTAGTCAGTGTAATCCCTTCTGTAAAGGATTACATGTTGTTTCAGAAGGTGATAATGTTAGAATTTCTCTTTTAAAAAAAAAATCAAGATAGGTTTTTGTCATGGTCTATCAGCCTAGATCAAGATAATAATAAATGTGATACTTTTTTTGTGTTTCAAGCAGTTTTATAGCTTAAATCAATTTTTTTAAAGTCTTTGCTGGATCAATTGTATCCCTTTTCACAGGCCAGGCTCAATTGCCATTTTTCCCCTTGAAAAACATGTCAATTAACAGGGAAATATATGCCCTTCTCAAAAAACATTCTTTTTCCTCTTATTATTTAAGTATTTGTTTAAATAAGGAGATTATTTGCAGGTGTATATAGCAAAAAAATGAAGTTGAAAGGCACATATGAACCTACTGAATGCATTTTTGACGTAAACGTGACAGGGAATTTCCCTCAAAATTCTTGTTATAATGTATAGTAATGAATTATCATGTCTACTGAATCACATTCACTAAAGTGGTACATGTATTGAGAGGCATACATTTAAGATACAAGACTCACTTTGAAAATGCTCCAAAAGTTTGAACATTATGTGTATGTTTGGAGGGATTGTTGATTTTTATGACAAGAAAATACAAAATGTGTGGCGACATAGAAGAGAGATGCAGAGAAATTAACCTAAACAGATAGTTCTTTATAATATTGAACATGGAAGTTTATAATATTGAACATGGCGTAAATTTACCACTATTGTCAAAAGGTAGACAGTGGAAAATGGTTTCCACAGTTCCCTACCTAACACCCACTAGCAGGAATGCTCTTCAATCCACTTTGAAGTAAGTACAACAGCTGGCACGGTACCACACTTCATGGTACAACCACATGATGGTATTTAAATGGCAGATTGAGACATTTGGTAGAGTCTTGTCCAAACTATTTCCAGTCCTTTTTCTTTCTCCACCCATTTGTGTTCTCTGCATTTTCAATTACAACAAACAACATGGTAGCTTGAAACCAAATCTTATCTTGGTAAAGGCTCTGCAGAAATGAAGTTCTAAAGCTGCTTCTTAACGATCATGAACAGCTGTGCCATACTTCATCAAGACAATTTGACTTTGTTTCTGTCATAGCTACAGTGTAGATTTCTCTATGTCATGAATAGGACCATCTCTGCCAGCATATCTGAGCAGATCGGGCGTTTTCACATTGATATCCCACGATTTTTTTGCCATATCCAAAAAGGGATTAGTTGTGTTGTCACAGCGGTTGAATGCTGGAAGGATTGTCACAGACCACCAAGCCGAAATGTCATATCAGCAAATTCTCCACCAATAACAAGTTTCTTTTCATCTTTAATTTTCACTCTCGTGAGAACCTTGGGACAGATATCTGGCCAAATCCGCTTTATTTTCGTCTTCTGCTATGAACTGGGGCCATGATTCAAGCAGTGGGATAGCTTCAGATAAAATGAATAGGCTTTCTTTTGAATTTATCTTTTCTTTTTAGTCCTTTCTTGCCGTGTTAAAGATTCACTGGCAAAGCATCTGTCAAATTTGACATCCGCTATTGAAATCTTATGAAAATGTTCCGAGATGGTGTGGACAAAAAACTTTTGCATAGTCATCAAATATCCTGCAACCTTTTGCTGCTGTAGCCTTTGAATATGAGCATGGTCATCTGCAATGCACGATGGAGGGAGGTCTGAGTCGGGCAATGGTAAAAGAAATCTTCTGAACCAGACTTTCTACTGTTGATTGCAATTTGCCTTTGCCATCGCCAGAACATTACCGCAGTCAATAACCTTTGGAAGTGATTTTTATCCACTCTAATGTCTTTTTGTACATTCTTCCTTTTTCTGATGACAAATTTGTACCATGAGCGAATGCTTTTCAATTGATCTTTTTGATGGTGTGGGCAAGACAATGAGAGAGGTCTTTGTAAGAATGTCGATTCTCCCATACCAGTATTAATATTAAGGCAAATCAGCACTCTCACTAAATTGTGAGACCGAGCGGAGCGCCGGTCAGTCATGCTTAAGTCAAATCAAACACACACATAAAGAGGTAAGAAAGGTTACAACATCAGAGATGAAAGTAAGCTAACAATAATGAATCTGCAATGATGTTGGTGATGAAATGAATCCTTTGTACAAATCACATACCAATGAGATGATATTCCTTCTTTTGCGTTTATTTAAAAGCTCTTGATGATGTGCTTTACTTAAACAAATTAAAAGTTCCTTGAGTCCCCTCTTCGCAATCTTGGCAAAGCCCAGAATAAAGTTCACCACATATAAAGTTTAATGTTACGTTAACACTCTGCCTGATGTTCTACCAGATAATATGCAAGTCAACAGTTAAGTTAAGGAAAAGGCCAACAAAAGTGGTAATAGAAATGTCAGTATGAAATATTAGAGTTTTAATCAATACTTCGAATTTGAAGTTGAATGTTGAAGTTGAAATTAAAATCGAAGTTAGAATGTTCAAGCTGAAGCATTAACAATAATAAGCCCAAAAATCTACACCTCTCAAGACCCATCCGTTGATAGTCAAAATAAAGAGGTGGAAGTAGAGGTGAGAGACATGTGTTTCTCCGTGGAGTTGCGTTGCAAACTGACAAGAATCGAAGAAAGTCAGTTGGGATGACTTCAGAAATAATGTCTTGGGGGGGGGGGGGAGGTAGGGGGGAGGGTAGCGTTTTGATTTATTTGTTTTCGTGTGGGGGGTTGTTCTGCATTGTTATGTTTTCG
>JAOWAY010126633.1:0-10818 GCA_028565895.1 Goniobranchus geometricus
AGAGAGAGAGAGAGAGAGAGAGAGAGAGAGAGAGAGAGAGAGAGAGAGAGAGAGATAAATACAGACCCAGAAACAAAGGACCAGGAATAAATTATGTAACAAAATCCCTCCTTGCATGTCAGTATCAGTGCTAATGCACACATGATCTTTATTTGCTGTATTATCAATGCTATTAGAATATTATCCACATATCTGTCACATTTATTGACCAACATAAAGCTAAGTATACAGTTTCCAGTCACAAATAAGCAAAATGTAAAAACAAAATATGAGTAATATTCCGTCAGCATTTAGTAAATAAATGTATGCTCGATTGTGATTTTATACTATTACTATTGGAACCATTGCATGAAGCCACATTATTCATTTCCATATTTTTAAGAACCTTAAGCTGTATGTGAAGATTAAATTTCAACAACAAAACAGAGTAACATGATTAATAAAAACAAAAATAAAGCAGTCTTTTAAAAAATAAACAGGAATAAAACACATATGAGAACACCGAAACGGATACCCGAAAGATAAAATTTATGAGACAGCCTGACCTGCACAAAGTGAAAAGACCAAGCTTTGACCAAATTGTCACAGAACAGAAATTCATGTCAACTGCACATAGGACTTAACAAAATCAAAGCTTAACCTTGTCATTTGATGCCTTGTAATACCAAGCTGACGACAGTTCTAAGAAATGTTTTTATATTTGGAACATTTACTGATGTAATGAACATGGTCCTGTAATGTGTGATGCGCTGAAATCTGCTGCCTGTCTCTGGCAGCCATCTTGGTTTTGCTTCCCAAAAATTTTGGACAAAATTATCAATGATTTCACATTCTTCAGTAGATTCAAATATTGCAGACAGATTTTTGACACAATATTTAAATTAAGAAGTTTTGGTTTTTAAAATCAATTTTGCTATTTGGAATCTTTAAAAGTACGGTATGAGAAAGACTATGAAATAAAGAAGATAAAAAAAATGAAAAAAGGAGATCAAAGAAATAAAACATAAATTATTAAAAGACCCAGCTAAAGAGAAGAACTGTGCCATCAATTGACAAATTAAAATTGAAGCTTTATCTTCTTTACAAATAACCATATGATGTAAGAAAAATGAAAAAAAAAAAAAAAGCCCAGAATGGACCCTTCCCTTGCCTTTGATGTCAGAGTTACCTGTCACAAACTACAATGTATTTAAAATCTGATTGATTCCATGACCAATGGAAGAATTTAAAGAAAAAGTTGTGTCATAAGGCCATTTAAAATAGGCCTTTTCTTTTTCCCATCATCTCCTTTTGATGACTTTGGTAAGCTTTCTCATCGTTTGTTTATTTGGTCAAGTACAGTGGTCATCATAGAGCCGGTGGAAAAAGTAAAACGAAAGGCTATGTAGAAGTAAGAGAGAGAACAGAAGTTTTAGATCAACAAAATATTTTCAGATGAGGTTAAAAAAGTTGCCAAGGGAAACAGGTAGGCCTATCTAAAATAAATAATATCCATAATGCATAAACAGGATTAGATAACTAAAAGGCCACATGCATGGAGATAATGAAAAAAGCATCTCTATACAAAGCAGAACTAATCAACAATGGACATCAAGCCCCAAACTGTGCACCTCGATAACCACCCAGGACTTTCTACCCTCCTTTGTGTACAAAAAAACTCAGTCCATCTAGATCGCAAATGACCACAATAGTATTTTGAGTCATGCAATGTACAGAAATGGAATGGCAGATAACGACTGAATGATGCCTCCTACCTTCTCCCAAGCAAAACTCTCCTAAAAGGACATTGTACGCAAAAGAGGGCCTGACAGAAGAAGACAGGTGAGAGGAGATGCTAAATCTCAACCCTCCCTAGCCTCTTGTGAAAGGCATGGGCAGAGAACCTATAGTTGTCCTTTCTTCATCCTCTCAAGTTGGGGAACCTGGGATCCACCCACAGAATCTCTTTTGTTAAGTATTGAAATGGAGAGTGGAAAAAAACTCACTCAAACCATGTGTATGGTTCATGGATCTGTATTATTTTACTCAAATAACATTTTTTCCCTTTGTAAAGCATCACTGTATACATATATCAAACAAGCCAGCAGTCTACAAGTAATTTGCCTCTGAAAAGGAAAATTCTAGAAAAAGAAAGATGAATGGTGTTATGGTGCATTAACTTCAAGAAACTAAATACAAAGTGAAAACAAAATTCCATCAAATCAACAAATAGACATTAAGGTATTAGTCTATTAAGTTTCCTTTAATCAATCAATGTCAATAATGTCACTGGATAATTACAAGAAATGCAATAACATTCTCATTCCGACAAGAGATAACAGCATGAGTACTGCTTCCTTTACTTAATAACTCACATATAAATCTTCACAAAACATATCGCGGGTGTGATGGAACAGGAGCGTGTCATAAAATGTCAACTTTTCAGGAGCGACAAAAAATTGTTTTATTTCATTATCTTGAGTCACAACACTTTGATTTTTATTTACTAGTCCTATTTTGTCCTTCCTGAACCAGATAGTATGAAAATGTACAAAGCTGTAAGAACAATCAAACAAAAAAGAAGAGAAAAACTTGTCATATCGTACGAAAAAGGCAAAATACTAAATGATGACAAGGCTATAATACAGCAGGTACAGAAATTCTATGAAAACAAATACAAGGGAGGTGAAGACATAGATCCATTTCAAGCAGTCAATTCTAATCTAGACATCCCTATTACCGATACAGAAGTGAACCTGGCTATAAATCAGCTTAATAACAACAGAGCAGCTGGGTTAGACACGATAAAAGCTGAAGAACTCAAATGCCTGACGAGAGACCAACAGCAAATTGTAGCCAATATGTTTAATGAAATGTTCATTCAAAAAGACCACCTCGACATCAGCTCTGGGAGACTAATTCTATTAAACAAACCAAACAAGAAAAAGGGGCCTATAGAGAACCTTAGACCCATAGTTCTTCTATCAACCCTAAGAAAGATCCTGAGCATAATAACACTTAACAGAATACGACCAAAAGTAGAGGAATATTTATCACCATCGCAAAGTGGATTCAGAAAAGACAGAAGTACCGGGGATATAGTATGGGCCCATCGATGGCTAAAAGCCAGGGCAGAAAAATACAGAGAAGAATTTTCAATCCTTGGAATCGATATGAGCTCAGCATTCGACACAATTTGTAGAAGAAAATTACTGGCTGTGCTGGACACTTTTTTGGACAATGATCACATCAAACTAATAAGTACACTCCTCGCCAATACCACACTTACTTTTACATCCGGCAAAGAATCGACATCCATTAAAACAACTATTGGAACACCACAAGGAGACAGCCTGAGTCCCATTCTGTTTACCATCTACTTAGAAGCAGCACTTAGAGAATTACGTATGGTGCTACCAACAGACGAAAGGTTGACTCAGGAACTGATATATGCCGATGACGTGGACTTAGTTTTCGATACAGAAAATGACGCACAGAAATGGATCTAAATATAGATTAGGTTTAAAGTTTTGAAAAGACAAAGGTGAATAGAAAGAGACTGCCTCTCCTTCTCGAACAGTCTTCAACTCTCACATATAGCCTGGGCATTACATTTTGGCATGAGAGTAGAGAATGTCTGAGAGAGAACGGGTATCTCTTTCTATTTGCCGTTCTCTCCTGTTTAAAGGATTGGCTTCACGTCCACTCTAGGCTTTAAGATCTACTCCTACTAATTATCATTTAACAAGATGATCTATAATTCTAGATCTAGACTCTGGAATAGGTCTATAGGTGAGAATTAAGGACTGCAAGAGAGGGTAAGGCAGTCTCTTCCTATCCGCCTCTCTCTCCAATTCGAAGCTTGGGCTTCACATTGGTATGATAAATTAATCAAATTAAATAAGTCAGTCTCTTTAACCACTTAAGACTAAAAAGAGGAATTTCAGGTAAAAAGTTACATGCCTTAAGTACACCATCATCATCCCCTGTGGCAACAAATTTTTCCCCTGACAAAGCAAGACTGTATATTGGAGAGCTGTGGAAAGAATTGTAATAATTACAGGAAATATCAGTAACAATAAGAAGAAAAACAGTATCTCAGAAATTTAATATGAACTTACGTTGTAAATTTGCATCAGAAAATTACATTATACAACGCTCTTGTATACAATATAAGAGAAGACTAAACATGGACCAGGGAAAGTGGGTCAGGATGATAATTAAGGTGGCATTAGGCATTCACCATTATTACAACTGCTACTACCACCAAATGGGACCCAGCCTGAATGAAAAGAAATCCAAAACAATAGTTATCTCAAAAAAGAAAAGTAAAATAGAAGATGATTTGCCAAGTAATGAAGTTCGACTTTCTGGGTGCATGGATCATGACATATGGTAGGAGCAAAACAAAAATCAAATGTAGAATCAGTCAAGCTAAAACTGCCTTCCAGAAAATGAAGAACATATTAACCACCAAAAATCTATCACAGATACTGAAAATGAGGCTTCTGTCATGTTATATCCAACCCACCTTCATGTACCCATGTGAGTCATGGACAATAACAAATAAATTTAAAAAGCAGGAGGAAGCCGCACATGTGGTTTTTGAGAAGAATATTGATAAT
Organism: Goniobranchus geometricus; assembly: GCA_028565895.1. Lineage (NCBI taxonomy): Eukaryota > Metazoa > Mollusca > Gastropoda > Nudibranchia > Chromodorididae > Goniobranchus > Goniobranchus geometricus. Next base: position 4,605 of record JAOWAY010126633.1, read on the forward strand.
ACAAGACAGCTATATTTGGAGAGCTTAAATCACTGGATGACAAAAAAAAAAAAAGCAGAAAAAAATAATAGCATGAACTTCATGAGATTGTCAATGTCTTCCTCAGACCTGGTAGGCTACTTGATGATGATGATTTTGAGAATATCTTGCACAGACTTGAAATATCAAAGTCTACTCGCTCAATAACACGGAAAATAAGAAAAAGACAAGCAAACTTCATGGATCATGAGATGAGAAGAAATTGTATGAAAAACTTCGAGTGACAATCAGAAAGATTGAAGGCAAAATAAAGCGGGGACGGCAATGACAAAGGATGATGGACAATATATGAAAATGGCTGGGGACAGGAAAGAACAAGAAAACAATAAAGAGGATGTATGAAAGAGTGGAGTGGAAGACTATGATCACCAACGCAGAAATGCACACACATTATGATGATGACTACCATCACACTTCATTGACATGACTTCAACCATTGAAATAAGCAGCTTAAAACCAAGGGGCAGGCCTCATTTAATCACCATTGACACACAACTGAGTCAAAATTAGCAGACAAAAGAAATCTTGCACTTTTGTAATTTATAAGTATCTAAATTCCTCATCACTTATTTTTCTTGTTGCAAAGATAGAAGACTAAGCAGGTTTTCTTCTCTTTTTTAAACCTGAATGATGTATTGCTATGAAGAACTAAACAAAAAACAGCAAATCGATTCAATGCCTCAAAGCTGAGGGTGGCAAAATTCTGTCAACTTAAATATATTACCAGTATTTATGTTTCATTTTGATGACATTTGCATTTGCACTCACTCATTTAGCAGTAATAACTGTTGAGGCACACTTGTAGATAAAATGACAGACATGTGAATTGTTCCATTCTAACATGTCACCCAATCACCTGCTCCTTACTAACTACAAGACGAGAATTCTACAATTTCTTCAGTTCAATTCATAATCTTATCCCACAACACATTCCTTTTATCTATCCTCAAGAATATGAGACCTTACCTGTCTACATTTATAATTACATTTTCAACCGTTGACTCTCTGTCCTGCCCCCCAAAATAAGTCATTTTCATCTAAAAGTGTGGTCTTATACATGTATTTCTTTTCCATGAGATCCATCTTAAGTGTTCTCTCTAGTTCTTATCCATTTGTAAACAATCAATTACCAAAAGATCAATTGCTTTAAAGACTTTGACTTTTTTTTTAAATTTATTGTCTCATTGTCTAACATAAGCCTATAACCAAGATGTAAATTTTGTCCTGTCTTCACCTAATTATTATGCCAAGTACATCATATACAGTGCCGCACACACTTGTTAACATACATTCGGCAAATTCACTTATCCCTTGGATCAACTGCCAAGTCCCGAATAATTTCCATTATTGTCTTTATAATTTTTTCATGCAAAACTCAAAATTATTCATGGCTTCCTCCAACTATCTGCCTGCTGTTCAACCAAAGCGAGTAATTGTTCCTCGCTCAGTTATCTGAAAAGCTCACGTCGGTGACTAGAAGTAACCCTCAACTGTGCTGATGCATTTCTGTACATGTGTTGGCGTGGTTGTAGCCCACTATTATTACTGCCTTGCTTCGCAAGACTTTCTCACTTTTCAGACCACAACTTCTCATGTAAGCCAGCCTTTTTCACTGTTTATGACAAAACCAGAAGATTGAAGGCACATTTTCCCGCCACAAAGCTTACTTGATTCATAACTTTGTGTAATGAGTGTTTGCCGTTCAAAGCTGACATTACACCCAGAACTTAAGTTCAAAGGCCTTTTCATGCGACTGAGCTGATCACACCTTGTTCAGCTGGTAAATCTATTCAGAGCATAAGTGCTGCCCAGGTGTTTCAACAAAGGGGTAGAGCTAGCCCTGTGCGTATGAGGAAGAGGATAGATTCTCTACAAAATATTTAGCATAAGGTAAGGCTTGTGGCGATGTTGACAAGAGATTACAGCAGACTCCTAGCAACTGAAATGAGGAGAGAAACAGACACTCATAATCTTAAGGTTTATGACTTGCAGCAAGATGTAGTGATTGGTGAATTTGTTGTCTTTGCAGCCAATCATTTGTTTGTCGCTGGCTCTGTATAAAAAATATGGCTGGTAACTAAATCACAGGCACGTGAATACATGCCCTTTTATCTCTCTGTGTAGTCTTATACCGACTGTATGGCACATATACAGAGAAGATGCCCCTTGCTGGATTGGATCTGTTTTATTTTTCAGCAAACTTTAATTATCTCATTACATGACACTCCCAAGAAAGGACAGAAAGCTTCATTCAGTCATGTTGAACCTCGCAAGTAGATCTAGAGCAATGGAAAAGGGAGAAGTTTTTCAAAGGTTGAAGTTATCCTGGTTGCATAAATGGCAACAAGCCTGGAATCGCGAAATGAACACATTCTAGAGGAGCTTACAAACTTCTAAAATCGAATTAGATTTATTTGTCCTGATATACCCACAGATCCCTATGGGCTAGGTTGGACGGTGCCAAAACTCTTTTTCATACACACGCATTCTTTACAAAAGTGCTGGAAAGTCTCATTAGTCACTTTGCAACATACCAGCGTCCATTGTCTGGGTCTTCGCACAGTTTTTTGTTCTCTTCTATTTTTTTCTCTCTCTGTCAAATCTTCTAAGACAGTATACAATTACACTCTACATGCAATATCAAACCCAGTACCCTAAGAGGGTTGTTTCCTTTGTACTTAAACAATTTCATGTATTCCTTGAATTATGGATTCCTTGAACATTTCCTGTTGTCCTGGTAAGTTAGACAAAGTGCTTCCCTGCATTTACTTTAAATCTTTTCATGTCGCTTTCACACAAATAATGCCAACAGTCTATGATCTACTCACTCATGAGCTTTTTTAATTCTCCTTTTCTTCCCTGACTCTATATCAACACAACATATTGATTTATCTCTTGATGTAGAAAAGAGTCGACGACCATCCTTAGAAAATGACAATGCCCGACAAGATTTTTTATGATGAGTCAATTTTCTCAATAGCTGGTTTTCTTCTCTGTTGTTGAAAGAATGCCTAAAAGATGAAGAAAAAAAAAGACATTGAAAACATACAATTTTAAACAAAAGAAATATTATTAAAAGACCTCCCAATTGTGAATCTTTTGAAAAAGTCTTTTAAAACAGAGTTAACTATTGAATGGTTTATTTCTTTGATAAAACAGAGCGCTATGGGACTGAGACCCACTGGGAATGTTGCCTCCCTGATCCTCTTTCTTTAGCTTTCTCTATCCAATCCCATCTGTCCTAGTAAGTCATCATAATACCCATGTATTTAAAAAAGAAAACCCCTCCTTCCTTTTTCCATTACATTCATTCTTCTTTATCAAACATTTTAGTTTTATGGAAGCGAGTGGATAACTGCTAAGACCGTTTTCAAAGTTTTAAGGGTTAGCAAATTCAGAAACATTATCATTCTCTTTAAAACAAGGTTTTAATAGTTTTTGTTACCATGAATTGTTTAAAAGTATAACATCTATTATAAGGGACATATTAGTGATTTTCACAAAGAATTTCAGATGATTTATGTGAGGCAAATTTTATTGCTTATTCTAAAAAGACATTTGAGGACGTTGGCAATAGAGCATGTTACATATCACTTGTCTATGATAATTCATGAGCCATCTCCAAAAAGGTGTTAAAACCACAAAGCATTTTCATTATCATTTTAGGATCTTATTTGAAAATTTATCTCATGTACATATATCCTTGAAACGAGTTCATGGATTAAATGTCAAAAATTATGTTTACTCTCCGCTTTAGCAATCAGTCCAGAATTCATATGAAAAGGTATATCTAAAATGTCTTACAAAAGAATGTCCCCTGTAATCAGACCAGTGGCAGTAATGTCTTTGCAAGGATGACATTTCAAAGTTGTGGGAAGATCTTCAAGAGTAATATCCTTTGGACAGTCTTGTTTATCCTTCAGTTAGTTTGAAAAGAGAAAATCAAAATTTTTAAAGATACATAGAATGAAATTAAAAGACACACGTATCAACTGAAACTAAAATCATGTACCGCAGACAGTAGAGTGCCTACATTTTCTCCTTGATGCTTGAGAAGTAGGTCAGTCAGTTTTCTCTCAAACTTACGTTCATCAGTGGTCAAGTCGGGACTACCTTAAACCAAAAGGGCCAAAAATCAAGAAGTAAAACAAACAAACAAAAAGCCTAACAAAGAAAAAACAAACAGATGCATAAAACAAACACACATGGAAATGTAGGAAATGATATTGGTTAAAAAAGGGTCTAAACTCAGTTATGTCTCTTACACATAAGTCCCACAGAATACAGATGCATCTCTACAAGGGGACACACCTAGAACAGGAAATTATTGATGGTCCCGTTACCACTGCTTTAACCCAACTTAAGGTGAGCCTACTACTTCAACTTTCAATCCTCTTAAAGTTAAAGTATAACTTCTAGGGAAAGATTTCCAAAGCGGTCTTACGCAAATGGAAAACTAACCTTAACCTTACCAAATCCTGTGTCCTAATGGCCCCTAACCCTAACAAACCAAAACAACTATTATTCAGACCACAAAACCATGGAAATAGAAAATAGACCTAGTAAATCTATTTCTAGACTGTTAGATCTCTAGACTCTATTTCTCTTGTGTAGATCTAGTCTCTGGAGTCTAGGCCTAGACTTGACTCCAGATATACTATTCTGCTTCTACTTCTAGATCAGATTTTCTTTTACTTTTAGCCATAGTCTTTAGAGCTGGTCTCACTCTTACTGAGGGAAAGACACTTTTTTTTTTAGATCTAGATCTAATTGACATACCAATGGATAATTACCAAAACCAGCAACCATAGAATTAACACTAGACAAAACAAAATGCAAAACCATAGCGAAGTGGCTAGTCGCCCAAGGTTGGGTGACCAACCTCTTGCTACTCAAACGAACTCAGTCGATTAGCCTGATGCTACTGGCCCATAAAAATTTCTGCGCAAGGCCATCAATCACATGATCAATCGCACAAGATTCAGTCACTTCATAGGCCTAGTTCAAAGTTCAGTCACTGTCCTGCAGTCACATTAAAGTATGATCATCATTGCACTTTAGTTGTATGTTGGGAAGGCTTTCCAAAGTTTAGTTTTAGAGAGCTCAGTGAAGCAATTTCTACATTTTGCAGACTACAAAAAAAAACAGCACAGAAAACTCTAAACTATGTGCTGTGTTTTGATTTACCAACGGCAAGCCCCTTTGTTTTCTAAATGGATTCACAATGCGGCCTGGTCCTAATGCTGACTTGGAAATGACTTAAATAAGACTAGCAACTTGCAAGAGACATGGTTGAAATTTTACATCAACATGCTTAATCTGCCAAATTATAATGTACCACATTCAAACCTAGATTGCCGCCTAAATTACTTCTTCCCTAGCTCACTTTAGGGCCCTACACATCTACATTATGAACTGCGTCATCAATGCAGAGATAAAAACAGTGCGCCAAACTCCCATTCGACGGTTTGGCTCGTCGTAAAAGCACCATCCACATCAGCGTTCCAAACTGCCGTACTAGAATGAAACAAAAATTTCCTACTGCTTTTGAGATTTAAATAAATTATGGTTGGAAAATAAAACCATAACAACACGATTTTGAACATAAAGTTTTCTTTCTAATTTGACAAAATTGATTTCACTTTCTCATAGACCTCCCACTTAATGCCTAAAAATTTCTGTTTTCTGATTTTTAAGCCATACATCTAGCTTTTATTAGGCGTTAAAAGAGATGTGCATGTACCTGCCAAACGGATAAGTGTCTTTCTGTCCACGTGGACAGAGCAAACAATGATCACTGTCCAGCTGGGTAGGCTGTTAACAAACACACAGCTCTATCCGCCACGACCTGACAGACGGAAAGGCACCTTTCTATCCACACGGACAAAACAAGCAATGACCACTGTTAGGCTGGGTGGGCCATCAACAAATGACATGGCTCTACTCACACAATGTTGCAGAGATATGGCGACAGAGAAAACAATGAGTATACACCTGCATGTGTCCTTGGTCTTTTATCACTCAAAGAAAGTTACGAAACACTGAGACAATTAATTAAGTCAATGCCGCCCATCTCACCAATGTGATGACTATACATGAAAAGTTATGGTTACTCAATTATATTGCGAGACTAGACAAAACATGTGACGTTTCGGACATCAGTCCTTCTTCAGAC